>CM060484.1:26597530-26835030 GCA_030544235.1 Lepturacanthus savala
CAGTGAAGGAGAGATGCACTCCCATGGACGGACAGGCTATAGATGAACCAGGACTGACAGATATGCATCTGATGATGATTTATCAGTCTGAGATGTAAAAATGATTCAGTATGTAGAGAATCAGGGGGGCCTTGATAAGTCGCATGAGGAGTCGGCATCATTGGGCCTCATGCGGCTGAACTGAAGCAGTAGCCACTCCCATTAATAAATATGAGGTGGATGTCATGCAGGCTCACAGCAGCAGCCACGATCCACGAGAACCTGCTCGACGACAGAGCACAGAAACTCCGGGGAGTTTCGTTAGTAACATCCATCTGTGGACATGTAAGTCCACAGTTAGTTGGAGGTGGAGAGAAAGGGAGAGAGATAGAGAGAGAGAGACAGAGAGAGATAGAGAGAGAGAGAGAGAGAGAGAGAGAGAGAGCGAGAGAGGGAGGGAGGGAGAGAGAGAGAGAGAGAGAGAGAGAGAGAGAGAGGAGTCCCCCAGCAGTCTAATCCTATGGCAACATAACTAAGGGTTGACCAGAGCCAGCCCTAGCTATAAGCTTTATCAAAAAGGAAAGTCTTGAGTCTACTCTTAAAAGTGATAACCGTGTCTGCCTCCCGAACCCAGAATGGTAGTTTGTTCCACAGAAGAGGAGCTTGATAGCTGAAAGCTCTGGCTCCCATTCTACTTTTGGAGACTATAGGAACCACAAGGAGCCCAGCATCCTGAGAGCGCATTGTTCAAGAGGGGTAGTAAGGTGTTGTGGAGGGGGGGCGTGGGCTGCGCTCGGCTGCAGGGGAGAGACGTGTGGGAGTGGCTCACGGGAACAGCGTCAGGTGAGACAATTCCGCAGCTGTTGAGGATTTGGTAATGAGAACCTATTTCTATACCCACAGTGACAGCCTGACGGGGAGAGGAAAGGAGTAAATGGCGGCAACGGAGCGGAAAACGACTGATACTGAAACTGCACTGAACTGATTTCGGCAATAAAGACGCTTCGGCGTAAACAGCCACCTGTCTCGTGTCCTGCCTGTCTGTGCCGGGAGAACCCCGTAGCACTATCGTGTTACATTTGGCGCCTGAACAGGGACCGACACAGGCAGTCGGGACATGTCCGAGCCACAGCAGCTACAGCCGGTGGCTGCGCTGGCCCAGATGCTGGGGGAGATCGCAGCCATGCACCGGGAGCAGGCGGCAGTGAACCAGCGGCAGTTGGCGGCGATGCAGGAGCAGGCGGAGAGGCAGACCGAGGTGCTGCAGAGCCTGCTGGCCCGTCCAAGCGCGTCGCTGGCTTCTCCCCCATCCCTGCTATCCGGGATGACGCTGCAGAGGATGTCCGCCACGGACGACCCCCAGACATACATCGAAATGTTCCAGGCCACAGCGGCGGCGTGCGGCTGGCCGGAGGAAGAGTGGGCGGTCCGCCTGCTTCCCCTACTGTCCGGGGAGGCTCAGACCGCCGCTCTGAGCCGGACCGCCGCAGCACGGGGGTCGTTCGCGGGGATAAGGAGAGCGGTCCTGGAGAGGTTGGGGCTCTCCCCGGAAGACCATCGCCGCCGGTTCCGGAGCGCCAGACTGGGGCCATCGGACCGCCCGTTCGTCTATGCGCAACAACTAAAGGACGCAGCGGTCCGGTGGCTACAGCCGGGAGAGTCCGAGGGGGAGGCGCGCATGCTGGAGCAGATCGTGCTGGAGCACTTCCAGGAGGGGCTGCCAGGGCAGACGGCGGAGTGGGTGAGGTGCCACCGACCAGCGGACCTCGGCGCGGCCATCATCCTCGCAGAGGATCACCTGGCCGTCCACTCCCAGAGCCACATAGCGGCGGCGCAGACTCCAGCAGCCGCCCGCCCATCTCCGGCCCCCCGCAGGAAGTCACTCCCCCCGGCGGCACCCCAACCTCAACCCCGCTCTAATCCCCCCTCTTTTCTCTCTACTCCGCAGACTCCAGCTGCCACGGGCGCTGTTCCTGACCCACAGGGGGCTCCTCAGACGCCAGGGCAGGAGTGTTGGAGGTGTGGGCGGCCCGGAGACTTCCGTCGCGAGTGCCCACTAATGGAGGTCGGCCAGGTGATCCGGGTCGCCGGCCCTCCGGCACCCTCCCCCGGTTCAGGGGGGGCATACAGTGTTCCGGTAAGGATCCAAGGGGGTGTACATCAGGCGATGGTGGATTCGGGCTGCACACAGTCCATAATCCACCAGAACCTGGTTCGGGGCTTTGGTGGAGGCAGCATGGGTGGATATAAGGTGTGTGCATGGGGACGTTCACAGATATCCAGTGGTACCAGTGGAAATTAAGTACAGGCACAAAATGCATAGAGTTAAGGCCGCGGTTAGCTCCCGCCTGGCGCACCCCCTGATTTTGGGTACAGATTGGCCTGGGTTTCATAGCTTGGTGGGGCAATGCGTGGGGGTGCGATCACGACCGACAGGGTCTTGTGGTATGTGCGCCGCTCTCAGTGGTGACGCAAGGTTGTCCGACGCTGCAGACGGGGAGGGGGAACCAGCGGGGCCTTCACAGGAGGCCCCACTGGTTCCTGTAATACACTCCATGGAAGATTTTCCACTCGACTAGTCTCGTGATGATACTCTACGCTTCGCCTTCGACCAAGTGATAAAAATTGATGGTCATACGGTGCACCCTGGGACGGCGCAGACATATCCACACTTTTCAGTGATTAGGGACAGATTATATCGAGTGAGTCGTGACACTCGGACAGGAGGAGAGATCACCCAATTGTTGGTGCCGAAAAGCCGCCGGGAAATAGTTTTCCAGGTGGCTCACTTTAACCCAATGGCTGGGCACATGGGATATGAGAAAACACTAGACCGGATAATGGCCAGATTCTATTGGCCTGGCATTCGGGGAGATGTACACTGCTGGTGTGCCTCTTGCCCAGAATGCCAGTTGGTAAACCAACCGGCCATCCCTAGAGCACCTTTGCGGCCATTACCCCTTATTGAGGTCCCATTTGAGCGCATTGGTATGGACCTCATCTGGCCATTTCACCGGAGTGCACGGGGATATCGCTTTGTGTTAGTTGTAGTGGACTATGCAACGCGATATCCTGAAGCGGTGCCCCTGCGCAACATCTCTGCAAAGAGTGTGGCACAGGCACTGCTTCAGGTCATCTCCCGAGTTGGGATTCCGAAAGAAATCCTAACTGACCAGGGCACCTCTTTTATGTCACGCACACTGAGGGAACTGTACGGATTACTGGGCATCAAGTCTATTCGGACCAGCGTGTACCGGGAGATAAAGTGCTTGTATTACTTCCTTCTTCCAGCTCCAAATTACTCGCGAAGTGGCAAGGGCCATTTAGGGTCACACGGCGAGTGGGCGATGTTGACTATGAGATTGTGTGTTCCGACAGGGGAGGAGCAACACAAATCTACCACCTCAACCTCCTAAAAGCATGGAGGGAGGCGGAGTCTGCTTCTCTGGTGACCACGATCAAGGAGCGAGATGAGTTAGGGCCTGAGGTGCCAAATTCCACCAATCCAGCCTCGCTCCTTTGTGAAAACCATCTCACTCGGTCCCAGAGAGCAGACGTTGCCCTGTTGCAACAGCGGTTTGCTGACGTGTTCTCCCCCCTCCCGGGACGCACAAACCTCATAGAGCACCATATCGAAACACGTCCAGGCGTGACGATTCGTTCACGGCCTTATCGGCTGCCTGAACACAAAAGAAAAATAGTTCAGGCAGAATTGGCAGCAATGCTGGAGATGGGAGTAATAGAAGAGTCCAACAGTGCCTGGTGTAGCCCCATTGTTCTTGTCGTCAAAAAGGATGGGTCTATACGGTTCTGCGTGGACTACCGCAGGGTGAATGATGCGTCACGGTTCGATGCCTACCCAATGCCCCGGGTTGACGAGCTCCTGGATCGGCTTGGTACTGCTCGCTTTTTCACGACACTGGATTTGACAAAGGGCTACTGGCAGATTCCCTTGTCTCCAGAGTCCAGAGAGAAAACGGCCTTCTCCACTCCGTATGGTTTGTACCAAATCGTTACGCTTCCCTTCGGGCTGTTCGGTGCCCCGGCCACGTTCCAACGGCTCATGGACCGAGTGCTGCGGCCACACGCTGCATATGCTGCCGCCTATTTGGATGATGTTATCATCCACAGCAACAGCTGGGTGGAGCATGTGCGGCAGGTGGCCTCGGTGCTCGAGTCACTGAGACAGGCTGGGCTCACCGCCAACCCGGGGAAGTGTGCAGTTGGACGGAGGGAGGTACGGTATCTGGGGTACCACTTGGGCGGCGGGCAGGTGCGGCCTCAGGTGGACAAGACCGCAGCAATTGCAGCCTGCCCAAGGCCCAAGACAAAAAAAGAGGTGAGGCAGTTTTTAGGGCTGGCAGGGTACTACCGGCGGTTCATGCCCGACTTCGCGGACCTGACCAGCCCACTAACTGACCTGACCCGAAAGGGTGCCTCAGATCCGGTCCAGTGGACGGAACAGTGCCAGCTGGCGTTTGAGAGGGTTAAACAGGCCCTCTGTGGGGAGCCACTTCTCCACACACCTAACTTCTCTCTCCCCTTTATCTTGCAGACCGATGCCTCGGGCAGGGGGTTGGGGGCCGATTTGTCCCAGGAGGTGCGGGGGGACTGCCCAGTGCTATACATCAGCCGGAAGCTGTCGGTTAGGGAGACACGATATAGCACGGTGGAGAAGGAGTGTTTCCACCGCTGTTCCACAGCTGTTGAGGATTTGGTAATGAGAACCTATTTCTATACCCACAGTGACAGCCTGACGGGGAGAGGAAAGGAGTAAACGGCGGCGATGGAGCGGAAAACGACTGATACTGAAACTGAACTGAACTGATTTCGGCAATAAAGACGCTTCGGCGTAAACAGCCACCTGTCTCGTGTCCTGCCTGTCTGTGCCGGGAGAACCCCGTAGCACTATCGTGTTACAGGTGTTATTAGCTCTTTTATATAAGTTAATTGATGAAGGTCGATGGGAGTAAAAAAGTCTAAATACATATTAGGATTTACAACTGTTTCCAAAATTGCTGTATCACTATACAGATCAATACCTGTTGAGGGTAAGAGGTGATGGATTTTGTCTCTAAGTTTTTAGAGAGAAAAACTTAGAGACAAATTGTCATTAAAGAAGCTCATGAAGTCATTGCTACTTAGTTCTAAGGGAATAGATGGTTCTGTAGAGCTGTGATTCTCTGTTAGCCTGGCTACAGTGCTGAAGAGAAACCTGATTTACACGTCTCTTGCTTTAATTTATGAGTCCGTTGGTTATACCATGGTGCCAACCTTCTTTGTTTAGAAGGTTATACATACATTATATATATATATATATCATATTCAAAGGTCACCGTATATCATTCAAAGGTCACCGTATATCATGACGGTGACCTTTGAATATGGTTTGTTTCACTTCCTCAATATGTGGTTCAGTAGAATATCAGCACCAAACTGATGTAAAGCATGTGGGCAGTACAAATTTGGGATACTTGTACATACCTTGGTTAATTCCTTTTTATTCTACTTTATACTAAATATAGGTTTCCATACCAAGGGGTCCCCAATAAAAGGAGAATCATTTATTGTCTCTATAATTCCATCCATAAGTAAATCAATGACATAAGGTAAGGACTGCCACATTAAAAATAAATTAATTCCTTAATTAATCACATTAACTTATTTATTTCCTGGTATTTGTGTATTATTTTCACTTTGCATACTTTGCATTTTTAATTTATTTTCCATTTTATATACTGACATGGAAATGCAAAAAGAAATAAATGGGTGATTGAATATATAATACATTTAAAATGAATAAATAAAATGGAAAACAATTAAATGCATTTATTTGAAAAAGGAAAACAAATAAAAAATTTATTGTAAAATTAAATAAATATGAACATTTCCTATAATATTCATTAATGAGCAGGCATTCTTTTATTTAAGTGCACCCCAAAAATATGGGAATCGATTGGTGCATATCGTTGCAGCATGATATATAGAAATTTCTTAATGCTTTTGTTTACATTTGTTGAAATATTATACACTATTTACTATATACTATACAAATACAAATAAATGTATTTTTCTTGTTTTTCTACAGACCTTTTAATGATAAAAACAAAATACAAATGTTGAAGCAAAACCAACCATCTATCTAAATTAAAATCTGTATAGTCAGATTTTTAAAATTAAATATTGCACATAATATAATCATAGTAATCATAATCATTCATAAGTTTGTTTGTTTTTTCAGCAAACACTGTAGTCTTGTTCTACATGTAGATCTTTCCCATGTTCCTGGCTACATCTGTGGAATTTCATTTTAAGAGAATAATCCTATTCTGAAATCAAAGGAAATATACACACGGTTGCCAGTGAGGCAGATTTTATGAATTCTTTAAAAAAAAAAAATTGTTTTCAGCAAGCACTGCTGTATTCTTAGGCTACATGTCCCTGGCTACCTCTGTGAATGATTACAAGTCAATTGATTGTAGCATTTTAAAAAAATCCCATGCTGAAGACACAACCAATACACAAAGTAATTGAAAAAAAGTCTAATTGATTTCAGCCAACTCCACTGCATTCTTGTACTATGTGTCACTGGCTACCTCTGAATAAGTTGAAGTGAATTGATTGTACCGTTTTAAATAGTCCCATGCTGAAATCACAACCAATAGACAAAATATATTAATAAAATACAAATTAAATTGTTTTCAGACAACTACTATTTTGCAGTTGTTTTCAAATTATGTTCACATATACCTAGACATACATAGACACATACCTGTTTGTCTATTATTAGATGTAAAGAAATGTGAGCTTCTACAAAATGATAAGAACACCTGTCTGAGCATCAGTGTGAGCAAAATGTCAGTCTATTTTAATTATAATAAATTGGAAGACTCTCCCTTTTAAGTCATCTATAAAAAGAAAGACTAACACACCTCTCGTTTCAGGTCACTTGCCTTTCCTCCTGTGCCAGTCTAATTTTCTACCCCGCCCTAATTGTTTCCACCTGTTCCCCATTACTCTCATGTGTTTAATAGTCTGCATTTCCCTTGGTTGTCTACTCAAGCGTTTCATCTTTGTCTGATCACCAAAGCCCTTGTCATAGTCCACAGTCACCGGTCGATCTTGTAAGCCTTATTGTTCCTTGTTGAGTGATTGTAGTATAGTCTTTAGTTTAGCCTGTTTCTGCCTGCCTCCTTGTGAGTGATTTTCAGTTCTTTTTCCACTTAGCTTAGAGCCCTTTTTGTTTCTTCTTAGCCATAATTCTTTGTTAGATTTTAAAGCAGTTTATAGCAGACATTTTCCATTTTCTTTTCTTTTGATTGTCCCAAAAATAGTTGACTGTCCTAATATATGACAATAGGTAAAATGTATCTCCTTATAGAGATCCACTGAAATGTCTGGAGGAGGGAACCTAAGGACTGTATAAATGGAAAAACTTTGGAGGTGAAAGAAGAGAGATCAGAAGGTGATCCCCGGAAGAGATCTACAATTTGGCCCTGAGAAGATGTTCTCCAAGAGAGACCTCAGATTGGCACAGAGGCTCTCCAAGATTATGAAGATGCTGTTTGATATTATTCTTTTTGGAATAAAACTCTATGCGCAAGAGAAGATGTGTCGGGTGGTGATTTTGCATCAACACATCAAGAAACAACATATTTTGGCGTCACAAACTTTCATGCGTTGTGGCCTTTCGACATTTTTTGACTGGCAGCTTGGAGGAACGGACTCCCGCATCGACCAAAGAAATTCTTACAATGATTAATCTGCAAGCACTGAAATATAGCGGTACAATCAACATGAAATATATGTCTAGAGTTTAATTAATTTTGTGCAACCACTTGACATAATAAAATTAATTTCAACAAAACATGTATGGTATATATACTGAATGTAATACATAAAACATGCAGGTGATTGAGAATACGTGATTTAGTCAGGAACAAACCGCACAGACAAAAAGTAAGTAAGTCTACAATAGAAATCATAAATCATTCAACAGCAGAGCACATATGTAGAGCCAACATTAGCATTTAACCACAGAATTAGTGATTCTCGTGAGATGATGCATCATAAAGGGAAGGGTTTGAAAGTCTCACACAGTTATTTAAAAAGTGATTGAGTTAGTTTTTTTTATCTACAGTAAATGATAGTATAATATACCTCTGTAAGAGAGACATTTTTGTTTAAGCAGGAACAGCAATGAACCACTCGAGGAAAGTAGACTCAGCCTGTGTTTTGTGTAATACACAGCCCTTCTTGTGGTGGTTTTATTCATTAACACCCCAAACAACACACAGTATGGTGCACATATTTAAGATGTGACAGCACTCAAGAACTTTCATCACATACAGTGAGAAGAATAGGATTTCGGTTGAATGAAGTAGCACAAGTAGACTCAGCCTGTGTTTTGTGTAATACACAGCCCTTCTTGTGGTGGTTTTATTCATTAACACCCCAAACAACACACAGTATGGTGCACATATTTAAGATGTGACAGCACTCAAGAACTTTCATCACATACAGTGAGAAGAATAGGATTTCGGTTGAATGAAGTAGCACATACGTAAGCACTTGATTATCTTTTATCTCATCACAACAAGCATGAGTCACCCTGTAGCTGCTTGATAGTCATTTAGAAACCAGCCTAACCCTTCCTTATTACTTATTATATTAAACCCACGCAGACACGGGGAGAACATGCAAACTCCACACAGAAAGGTCCCAGACCAAGGACCAAGGAGGTCGTGAACCTGCGACCTTCTTGCTGTGAGGCAACAGCGCTAACCCCTGCGCCACCGTGTCGCCCGTGTTCTAAAGGGGTGTTCACACCGGACTCAATTGACGTGATTTTTTCGCGCGATGGACGCGATTTTGTCACGCAACAAATAAAATTTTGTTGCGTGATAAATTAAAATTTGTTGCGCTGTTTTGCGAAAATTCGCCAGATTGCGTCATCACGTCCCCGTCTGTTTTGTTTTCTCTCATCCGTGTGTGTGTGTGATCATCACTGTCACTGCGTTGTCCAGCTCTGAAAGTCCAAAGCTCCGCCGTCATTTATGGGTACATGATACCGTCTGGAGGTGCACAGAGCTCGGCTGGTTTCTACCGGAGCTCCGCCTGGACGACGCGGTTCCGTTGTCCGTTGAAGTCCGTTGAAAAGTAAAAGACTGGCGATAAGTGAATTTCTCGTTGTCATGGAGACGTGGAGCGAATCTCAACGCTGATTGGTTGTCGCGCTACGTCATCCTGCGAATTCGCCAGAAAAGTTCAATATTTTTAACTTGACGCGACAGGCGAATTTCGCGTTGCGAAGCACGATTTTTCGCCACTTCGCGTCCATCGTCTCGCGAAATCGTGTCCATCATGTCGCGCCGCGAAAAATCGCATTGACGTTGACGCATCCCATTGACTTAACATGTAATCTTGTCGCGCGAACTTTTGTCTGGTGTGAACACCCCTTTAGTGTGTCATCTGTTAATATATTAATATATGAATAATGAAATGAAAATGCAGTTCATTAAGCATAAACAATATACATTCAATAATGATAGGAAAACACTTTATTTTAGAGGATGCTGCATTTTCCTAAAATTTGTGTGATTTGCAAATATTACTTATATTTTTACTTATTATAAATTATAAGAAAACAGAAACTATTTGGATTCATGTGTAGCTATTAGTTTGAAAATTCTTGACTCTTGTTTTTATGTATGTATTTTTGTATGTATTTTTTCCCCATAATTGTCTGATATAGTTGCTGTATCATCTTTTAGAGGGTTCTGTGCTACAGTTCCTCGGTCATATTGTAGAGGACATTTTACTGACAAATTGTTTTTTTAGGATCATAGGAATAAATTCATCCAAAACGACAAGTCAGGTCAGCCTTTGTTTCAGAAATTTACATTAATATTTTTTTTTCTAAATACCTACCAACACCACACTAAAGCCCATAACCTTTCTTCTTCTGTTAGAACTATAATAACAAAGTTGGGGTGTAACTGTGCATTATTAAGGTATATGATCCAAATAAACAGGTATCATGTCTAAAAATTGAATGACTTCATCCATAACGAGATTTTAGCAGCAAATTCTACACATTTTTCATTTAAAAAAGCAACATTTAAAAGGTGCATTGAAGTGAATATGTAATATGAGAAGTATTTTCTATGCATAGGTATTGATTAATGTGACAGAAAATTCATACTTACAATTGTATTAGGACATAATGACAAGTTTTATTACTAAGACAAATGTTTTCAATCAACAATATTTTATATGAATATATTTTATATATATAAATGTGAAAAGTTATGAGTTTTTGAAAAAAATGCGTATATCTCTGGAACAAAGGTTGATTTAACTTGTCTCTTTGGATGAATTTATTCCTATGGTCCTAAGGTACTTTCACACCAAAATAGACATATGAGTCAGAACTTGCAGTAAAAAAGCATTTTTTGTCGCTTACCTCATCTACGTTTTAAGTTCCAGTCATATAAATTGCTGTCTCTTAAATATAAATTATCTAACAGCAATTGGAGTTTCTTTAACCATAAAAACCATGAAAGAAAAGACACACGCACAGGAGAATGACGGCATTGGCGTTGACAACGTTCCTCCAGAGCGGCTTCTCTGACGTGTCTGTAAGCTTTTTCTGCAGCTCTGCCTGCTGCTCTGGACTCAGTTCCGGGCCTCGACTGTCCTCCAGGCCGCAGAAGCACATCAGGGCCTTCTTGCAGAAGCCTGGCGTCTCCTCTGGTTCTGTGATAGAAAAGCCAAAAGTGAGTGAGGAAATCCTGTTCATGACCTCTGCATTTTTTTCTTAAGTTTTGTTTAGTTTAAATTTTTACCTTTCGGCTACATTTCAGCAAGTAAAAATATTAACACAAAGCGAAAGACCAAATCCATAAAGCCCAGCTAATTATCATGACATCAACGTGGTCTCATGTGACAGAGATGCTCATATATTTGACGTTAAAAATTAAAGTAAACACCGTTGCTGCAGGTCTATTTTATGACATTTGAATGAATCAGAGGATGCAACATAAAAAGTCTGCATCATCAATCAAAGTTAGCATTTACCAGGCAAAGCCTGTAAAATTCTGAAAATATAATTGAATATGGCCCACACAAGGAGCTTGAGCTCAACTCTGTTGCAGTTCTCAGTTTCCACATTAGATGGAGCCAGATGTAGAAACACTGCTTCAAAAACAAAATTAAGCAAAGAAAAACTTTTACCAAGAGTCACCAGAAATGCCAGCACTGAAGAAACAAAAAATAGAAAGTGCGTGTAAAAGATTGCAAAACTGTGGGAAAATTAATTATTATTTAACGGAAAATGTGTTGATTTGCAATGAAGATGTTGCTGAGTATAATGTCCATCACAATGAGACCAAACATCAGAGCTACAAGCTGTGTCAGAGGCAGTTGAAAAAACGCGATTTAAATGGGACAAGCTCTGTGGAATAACAACGGATGGAGCTACAGCCATGACGGGCGAGCGCAAAAGTAAAACAGAGAGGAGGTGAGGCTGTTAAGATGCAACGTATAATCCACCAAGAAGTACTGTGTTCCAAGACCGTCCAGTTGGGCAATGTGATGACCACTGTTCTGGGCAATGTGAAAACTGTCAACAGAATACAAGCTAGAGGACTGTACCACAGAGAATTTCAAGCTTTGCTAGCTGATGTGGATGCTGAATACGGAGATGTACTCTACCATTCTAATGTGTAAAGAATCAACATCAGCTTTTCTCCCTCCCTGACCTCTATCAGAGTTTGGATAATGCTAAGTTTCCTCTGATGAGATGCCCCGCAAATGACTGATAGCCATCTCTGTGAAGTCCTTTGTGTCCCAACCAGCAAACTTTCTCGACATCATCAGCCATGCTTCAATCCAAAGGACAGCATCACTGCTCCCACTGAGTGCAATGTTCTTCACAATATAGCTGAGTTACAGTGTTGTGAATGAACTCGTTCAAAAGAACACGTTGACTGAACACGCTCATTTTCCCGTGAACTTTGAACTGAACTTAACACATTTGTAAATAAAGAACTTGAACATGAATTCACTCAAATTATTACACATGAATGACGAGCGTGACGATGAATGACACGTGAACGAAAAATAAATTTGATGAATAGAGTGACAACGCTACTCATAGGCTACTTGCAAAATAATGTTACATTCTACTTCTTCCTGATGACTTCGCCAGAGACCTCGCTCCATACTACGTTACCCATAATGCCCAAATAGGCAGCAGACCTGAGTGCACGAAACCCACTCATCTAGCAACCAAATAGGGCGTGGTGGTGATGGAGAGGGAGTGCATTTGAATTATGGCCAATGGAAGTTCAAGTGAAAGCATCAACACGGGGGACACGGAGCCAGACTCTCCCCATGGTTATTTACGGCAGTTCTTTACAATTTCACACAAAGACTCAGACGGTAAAAACCTCACATTTCTGTGTAAGCTTTTAGAAACACATGCATTTATAAGGAAGTTTTGTTAGTTGAATGTGAAAGCATCTGTTTTCAGTAATGTGACATTTTTGTTGCAGTGGTTGAGTTACTGAATAAACCATAATCAAAATAGTTTTTGTCCTTTTTTAATATTATTATTGCATTACATTACACTTAGCTGACATTTTTTAACCCAAAGCAGCTTACAGTTATTGGTTACAACCCTACTGGTTAGGGTGGGATTTGGACCTGCAACCCTCTGGTCTTAAATCCAATGATCTAACAACTAGGCCACAGCTTCCCATATATGTACAGTAATTTCCATTTTGTGTGATAAAATATATATAGAGTGAACAATTTTGAGCTAGATTGTTGCATAGTGATTTTACATCACGGTCTTTTTCCAGTCTAAATGTAAAATGAACTGAACTTTGAATTAGTTCAAAATTAAAACTATGAACTATGAATGTGAACAGTTCATTTTGAACACGTGAAATGAACTAAACTTTGAACTAGTTCAAAATTGAAGCTGTGAACTATGAATGTGAACAGTTAAAAAAAACTGTGAACTTGCACAACAGTAAGAGTTAGAAAAACACAGTATTCATGTGTCAATGTCACCTCTAGTGTGTGGCACAGCCTTTTGTTTATTTTTCTGTATTTGGCTCTAACTAAAGAAAACTTTGGATACCCCTGTGCTACCCTGTAACCTGCTGTATGTGTAGCTTAGGCTAAAATGTAAAAGGACATGCAATGAATATTTTAAGGTTCTGTTCAGTCACAGTATGAATTATCCATCAATAATGAACTATGATTTGGATGTTTAGATGATTTGAATGGCTGTGAATGGTGGATGTGGTCGATGACTGTATAATAGTGATATTACAACCTCACTAATCCTAGTTTAAGTCATGACTGCTCATTTTAAGGCTCAGTTTCTGAATACAGGCTGTGGATTTAGCATTTTTAATACATGGGACAGTATTTATATACTCTCTCCTGTCAGAACAGTAACAGTAAATATATATATATATATATATATATATATATATATATATATATATATATATATATATATATATATATATATATATATATATATAGGTCTCATAATTTCTATATGGTATCCATTAGACTTAAACTGCTTGAAAGTCAATAAAAAATGTGTGTTCTAAAACTTTTGAACAGTAGTGTACATTATAGTTATATGTATGTACTGTATGTTATGCATATAAAATGTTGACCTCTGTATTTGAAAAAACCTGGCTACTGCCCTGTGTGTGTGTGTGTGTGTGTGTGTGTGTGTGTGTGTGTGTGAACATGCATAAATGCATCTATACACAGTATATGCTGATTACCCTCTATGGCAATATTGTTGGAGGAGTTTTGGTTATTAACCCAGTCATCTTGTTCAAGGTTCTCCCTTTCCTCCGTGTAGTTCCTCAGGCTCCAGCACAGCCGATACAACTAACAGGAAATGTGGGGTGTAAGAAATTATTCATAACTGATAAAATGAATTAATTATCCTTGTGTCTCAGCAGCCACATACGTGCTTGTCGTCAATGGGTTTGGTCATGAGAGAGACTGCCAGTATGATGACACAGGAGATAATAAACAGTATGATGGAGAAGTAGAGGTAGTGAACTCCACATATGATGGTGGGACAGTTACTGGGTTGGACACAGCTGCCCGTCCCATAGGCAAATTCAGTAATCATCCTGGACAGGCCGATGCACAGACCAATCATGAGGCCGTAGAATGCGCCCTGAGGGAAGAGAGAAGCATGAAAAATCTGTCAGTTTAGACAGAAACATATATAGACTTAATGGGTATGTTCATCAAGACTGTCTTAAACAATAATCAGGTGCCCAAATGAAATTTGACACAGTTGATCTTGTAATCTGCCCCATTTGATATACTTGACCATTAGGAGATCCATTTAAAATTGGGTTACATTCTAAGTGATAGGGCACAAACATACAGTTCCTTCATTTTACCACTGTTATATCAATATATATAATCAATATCCACAATATCAACAAGGCAACAAGAAATAAAATTATTAAAATAAAAATATAGAAATAGAAAGAAATAGTTTTATATAAAATCAATAATAGGCTGCAACTAACAACTATTTTGATATTTAATTAAGTTTGTGATTTGTTTGTGTGATTATTTAATTGGTTTTGTAATATGCTTTATAAATACGCTACAGAATATATTCTTCCTGTTCTGTAATCCATAGTGTTATTTCAATGAATTTATGGACAAATTGATTGTTGAACTTTTATCATATTAATCATTGAACTTTGCATTGCAGGTTATTTAGTTTTCAGATTTCAGAGTTATTTTTTTCCTGATCTGGGTCAGTTTGCTCTTTTAAATTAAGTATTTTTATCTGTAGTAAAAAGCAGTGTCGTTTTTTTTTTTGTAATATTTTAACTATATTTGCTCTGTAACAGCAATTGATACTGACACATCTATAATCACCTCAAATGTTGTTGATTTCTTTTGATACCAGTACATGTATATAACCCTTGTGGTTGTTCATTCATTCATTCATCTTCTATACCCGCTTATTCCTCATTAGGGTTGCAGGGGTCTGCTGGAGCCAATCCCAGCACAGTACAGGCAAGAGGCAGGGATACACCCCAGATGGTCGCCAGCCTGTCGTGGACACCATTCACTCACACCGATGGGCAATTTAGAGTCTCCAATTAACCTCAGCCTGTTTTTGGACTGTGGGAAGAAGCCGGAGTACCCGATGAAAACCCCCGCAGACACAGGGAGAACATGCAAACTCCACACAGAAAAGTCCCAGACAAAGGACCAAGGAGGTCTTGAACTTGCAACCTTAAAAAAAAACCTAAAAAAAATAACCACAAGGGGGCCTCTTGCTGTGAGGCACTGTTGCCTCACAGCAAGAGGCCCCCTTGTGGTTGTTCAGATATTTGATATTTATTGTAGTTTATAGCAGGAAAACTAAAAAAAAACACATAGGTATGGGCTTCAATTAGGAATCATCAGAAATCATCAGACATTTGCCTGTCAGCAATCGACAAAATTTGACTTTACCTTAAAATAATGAGTATAAGTGTCTGTCAGTGACTGATTCACTGTGCAACCACTAGATTATGTCTAGTGGTTGCACAGAATCAATTTATCTAACTAGATTTTTTAGGCTGATTGTATTTGTTATTTTTTTTAAACTGATTGCTTTCTTATCTTTTTTGGTACTTGCAGAATAATAATTTTGAGTAGAATTTACTTTAATGTTTCAGAGATTTCTCCTGAAAAACATTAGGATGGAATTACTTATACGTCTTATTTTTGGTACTTAACGAATTATGTAGATTTAGTCTATGTAATAGTTTAACTCCTACATATGGAGTTAAATCCAATTGAATTAAAAATTATATTAAAAACAAGTATGATTCAACACATTACAATACAGTATGTTAAATAAACCAGATAAAAGCATATACCATTTACAATGGACAGAATATTTTTTCAGTGCACCAAAAATCTGGTCCAATGTATTTTAAAAAAATATTAAATATTAATTAAATATATAATAATAAATAATAATTAAATATTTTCTTACAGCAGCTTGAGTTACAACTACTTTATGAGAAGAGCTATAGTGTTTAAATTTTTGGGGTCACCTAGAAATTTCCTTATTTTAGAAAGAAAAGCACTGTTTTTTTCAATGAATATAAATTTAAACTAATCAGAAATGCATTCTTTACATTGCTAAAGAATGCAATGTAAATAAATGACTATTCTAGCTGCAAATGTCTGGTTTTTGGTGCAATATCTATTTAGGTGTATAGAGGCCCATTTCCAGCAACTATAACTCCAGTGTTCTAATGGTACAATGTGTTTGCTCATTGCATCAGAAAGTTAATGGATGATTAAAAAACCCTTGTGCAATCATGTTAGCACAGCTGAAAACAATTTAGGTGGTTAGAGAAGCTATAAAACTATCCTTCCTTTGAGAGGTTCCTTTGCTCTTAAGAATGTGTAAAGAAAGAGGTAGACCTAAACCCAAAGAGACACAGGATCAAATGAAGCAATATTTTTGATATACAACTAGTGCCAACTACAAAAACGAAGGTGAGACACCTCAGACAATAAATCAGGAAGTAAACGGGGACGTGAAACACAGAAAACACAAGGAGAAAAAAATTAAAAAAAAACAGGAACTAGACAAGGAAATGGAGAACAATCAAAACACTAAAAAAACAGATTGTTTGATGGTAGAAATCCCTCCAGTGTCCATCCATATAACAGGATTTGACCTACAGTCTTCATTTAAAAAAAGGTCCTTTGAACCTAGCAACAATTTTCCATATTATATAACATGTCTATGTTGGTTAGCTTCTTTATTGTTGGAAGATACAGGGGAAGCAGGAAAGGAAATATATTTCCAAATATCAAAATAGATAAAGACCATTGGCTGGTAATTACTCAAGATCCTTATAATTAATGGTATCCAAATACAGACAAAACTCAAAAAACAATGCAGCAGGGATTGCCTTTGGCAAATTGTAACATTATAGTAAATAAAAAGATGTACCGCAAAAACTGACAAAACAGGTGAAGATATCTTGGTTTTGGCACAATTAGTCCAATATTGAGTAGGATTATCTTTTTCCACTTGCAGATAATTTATCTTATTAAGTGATTGCTGAAACAAGACTAACATTTTCCCAAAAAATGGGAACTCACAGACTCATTGACCCGTTTGCAGAAGATGGCAAGTATGAAGACGGCTGTGATGGGTGGTGTGAGGTAGCTGGTGATGGCCTGGATGTAGTCGAAGAGCTGACCACTCTGGGCCGACTGCACTACAGGGATCCACGCGATGCTCACACCGATCAGAACCAAGATAAAAACCCTAGACATAGACAGATGTAGAGATAGTATCAGCCACATATGAATGTTAACCTGTTAAAAAAAAATGATACAGCAGGATTATTGAGTTTTATTCATATATCACAGGCGAAAACCTCACCTACAACGTTAACACGCCTGTGTTGGAATTCAACACCCTGGAATGGAATGGCTGTAATACATGTATAGTTGTAGGGTATGTAGTTTAGATTTGAGCTGTTTGTATGATTATTTAATCGGTTCCTTTATAATCTACTTTTTAAATATCTTACAGAATATATTCTTCATGTTCTGTTATAATCCTAGACAAATAATTGATCTTTAAACTCATTGAACTTTGAACTTTGCATTGCAGATTATATACCCTTTTTTCACAGTTTCACTGTTCACTGATTTGGGTCAGTTTGGTCTTGTTTTAGGTTTTAAATAGGCCAGGCAAATTCATTTGTATAGCACATTTCAACAAGGTAATTAAAAGTGCTTTACATAAAACATTGAAAACATCAAGATGCCATTTAAAAACAGTTGATTAAGATGGGAAAAATCTAAAATAGATTAAAATCAAAAATGGAAATTAAAAACAGAAACAAGCATGATATAATTAAAAAAACAGTTGATTAAAAGTGATCAAAAATTAAAAATAAAAACAAAACAAAGTCACAGTGCAGTGAAAAATAAAGAACAGATAACTAATAGGCAACAGCAAACACAAAAGTCTTCAACTCTGACTTTGTTTGTTCCAGATATGTGGGGCATAGAAACTGAACACTGCTTCTCCATGTTTAGTATAAATTAGTTTTATCTGTAGTCAAATACAATGTTAGATTTTTTTTTGCAATATTCTAACTAATAATCAATTTGCCCTATAACAGCAACATAAATTGATTCTGACACTTCTGTCGTCACTTCACATGTTGTAGATTTCTATTGATGCACAGACATGCACATAACTCTTGTGGTTGTTCAGATAATCCATATTCCATTTATTGTCATTTATAGCAAGAAAACTAAAAAAAATAGGCCTGGGGCTCAATTAACAATCATTAGAAGACATGTGTTTTACCTGCCGGCGATCATGAGTTCCTTTTCACTGGCGCTGCGATGGATCTTGGTGTAGATGTCCATGGTGAAGAGAGTGCTGGCGCTGTTGAATATGGAGGTGAGGGAACTCATCAGTGAGGCCAGCATCACAGACAACATGAGGCCCCGCAGACCTGGAACAGAAAGAAAAACAGGTTAACCCTTGTAAGGGCCTCTGGACTGTGGGACCCATTTTCAGTTTTTCGCTGAAGAAAAAAAGAAAAAAGAAAAATTAATTGAATTTGATAATTATTTTTTCAATCTGTATAGGTATAATCAGGCCCGCCGCTCCGTACACGCAGACTACGCAGCCAGCATAGGGCCTCAACTAGTGGAGGGGGGCCTGCAAAATTAAGATTGGGGAAAAAAAAAAGATAATAAATATTACACTAATAAATATCAAAAATATTAATTAGTTCTACGGGAGGTTTGTATACCATCACTGAAATCGGGAAAATTAAATGTTGTTTATTGCGTAATAAAAAAACTCAGACCCCAGCGGTACAGCAAGTGATGGGAATTCCGGCTCTATTTGGAGAGTCGGATCTTTTGGCTCAGCTCGCTAATACGAGTCGGCTCGTTCGGCTCCTCCGTTGCTCCCTACGAGGAGCCGGCTCCTATCTGTCACTTCAAAGAGTCGAGTCGGATCGTTCAACTTCAAAGACTTGGATCGTTCACGATGGCACAAAGCTTCGGAGCCACTTTTCTTACTATGCTCTGAAACGGCTTTAATAAGCAATTTTCTTCAGTTAAAAACTTCAACAATTGAAATGAGAATATCATCCAAGAAACACCATGAATCTGGCACTGAAAAGCGAAAGAGGAAAAAAGAGAAAGACAAACTTGCATCCCTTTCTGGTAAGTCCGTGTTATACCGTGTTTGTTTGTTTTGCTAACACAGTGTTACGTGATAAACTCGACAAGCTAGGCTAGGTTATCCCAACTGTAAACAGGATTGGACATCTTTTCTCTGCTCCAGGGGGGTCGCTGGGGATAACTCCCAGTCTGTCCTGGTAGTGAGGAGGAGGAGGGGAGGGGGGCGGTGGTTGGGGGATGATTTTACATCTGGCCACGGTGTTGTAGAAGGTGTGTTAAAGTCGTGTGTAGTGCAAAAAAATGTTTGGCCACCTTTGGTCATTCACAAAATGCCACTATTGTTTTGTTTAATGTGCAGGATTAGAATATGTTAATTTTTAAGGTATTTGATTTTGTCCTACCATATTAATATCATATAAATACAAATGCTACTAGATAGCATAATATAATGAAGTGATATTTTTGGTTTGGGTAGTTTTATTCAAGTTTTAACAATGAGATATTTTTTCATTTAAAGGTGGAGTGGGAGATCTTGGAAAAAACGGTTACAGCTATTCAACACAAGTGAGATTTTGAAAATATACACTCCCTCCCCTCCTCCCAAAGGCTCAGCCTCCTCCTCTTCAGCTCACCCCTCGAAACCACGCCTTCACGATTCATGGATACATGAACGCGCACACTCTCGAGGGGTCACAGGAGTTCACGAGCATTCACGCCAATAGCATGACAGACAGTGACCGCTTTGCTAACTTCAAGCAATGTCGTCTTCACAAGATTTGTGAACATCGTAATGAACGTAAACAGTCTTTCATTATTGTAATTTCAAGAATGTTGACATAAAATTCAAACTAGAGTATCTGTTAGATTTCCACTAGTTGATTGGATACGTGTGTCAATTACTTTGTTATTGCAGTAATGATACGATGTACGTAGCCTGCTGTATCGTGTCCCTAGCAAGCCATCATAGGTTACAGTCACAGACATGGATTATTTTATAAGTAGTATGCATTTGCCCGTAGTAGCCTACCACATACCTGAGTTTGAATGATTTATGTTATTGACTTATTTACTTGCGGGCGTTTTATTTCACAGGCAACAAACGGAACGACTCACACGGGGGTATGGGGTATCTCTGGGATAAAGGCACCTTTCTGTTGTAGTCACCATAAATTTGCGATAATCAAATTGCGGTAATCACAGTATTGTTCATGTGTTATTTTTGTATTTAGAGTTTTCATGACGAGAGCTCAAGCTCAGACTTAGCTTAGCCTTGTAGTTGACAGAGTAGGTAGCTTAGCGAAACATGCTGGAATTATGCTTATGTCACTCGATTGACAATAAGTTTGTCATCTTTCATTTTCTCACTGACTGGTTGAATAGGCCTACAATACCCGTAACCGACCAGTATGTCAAAATATTATGTAATTAGAAGACAACATCTTACATATCCAGTAAAAATTCGGCGACTTTGGCATCCATCTGGAGCCCCTTCTCACTTTTTAGCAGGCGCCAGCGCTGGAAAGCCGTACCGAGCCGTGCCGCACTCTTGTCCTGTTTCGTTCTTCTGCTAGCTTCCGCATGGCTGTTGCTTTTTCAAGAACAGTTTTCCCCTTGGTTTTGCTGCCAGTCGACATCTTCTTCTCTGCCATTGTTGCAACGATATATCTGTGCGAGCTAACTTGAATGTTGGCTTTCGAAGCTGTGTCTGCTCACCTGATTGCCAGAGCTGTGGGGGGTCGAGTGACGACGACACAGTGAACGCGCAAAATGGGGGGAGGGGTCAAGTGGGAGGGGGAGGGGATGGAGCGGGGAGCCGTTGGGAAGGGAGGGGTGGGGGTGTGTGCATAGGTATTTGATGGACGTATTAGACAGTCAATGAATGTAAAGATGATTAGTACATTGATTGGTCAGAGTTTTCCTCTGAATACACCCTCTAGACCGGACCAAAATGTTTCGAGTTTTTTGCAAACATTCAATTTTAGTGAGTGCAGTGGGAATGTGAAAAGGTTTTCAGGCAATATTTAAAAAAATGCTGCAAAAAAGAATCACCCACCCCACCTTTAAATCATATTCATAGGGTCAATGCTCAAATATATAGACGGACCACCACATCAGCAAGAAGATGAACCAGATGATGAACCATCACCATCGAAAGCCTTCCCTCGGAGGCAGTTATTTTATTTATTTGTTATTGTGTTGTTGCTCTCTCTGATTTATTATTTAACATACAGTATATTATTGTATAATAAAAGGTTAATTTTTTTATATCTACATGTCTATATAAGACTTATTTTCAACTGTAAATTTCGTGAGCTTCCAGGAGTTTGGTGGACGGACGGGCGGGCGGGTGGGCGCAAGCGGGGGGGGGCCTCCCTACAAGCTGAGCTTAGGGCCTCCAAAACCTTAGCAGTGGCCCTGGGTATAATTAATATGTTCTTCAGATAGATTTTTTGTAAACTGACCCGAGAAGGTTACATTGACAAGGTTAGAATGAAATTCAAATAAATAACACTATAGTTTTGGAAAAACATGGTTATGGCGGATTTATTATAAAATTAAGGCCTTCCTTAATAAATGTGATTCAACAAAGGTGAAGGGAACAAATGTAAAAAAAAAAATGCACATAAATGTTCAGTTTAGGTGATCTTGAACATTCCTTCCTGTAATGCAGGAAACTTAATTTATATTGAAAAGCATTTTTCCGTGTTTCTCACAGGGAGCTACAAATAGTAAATACTTAAATAGTAATACTTTCTTCAATCCACAAATATGAGAAGAAGTTTATTCAATTTGAAATGATGATTAAGAAAAAAGGATTTAAGTGTGTGGAAAAAGGACTTTGTCCCTACACTTGACTTGAGATTGATGAGTTTATGGTTTATAATGAGGAAAGAAGACAGGTATTCCATAAGGCTTGGGACCCTGTACTGATACATTATCCTGTTAAATTCGAAATCCTCTGATATGGGGGCAGCATTGAGTTTTATATGTGATATATTGCATGAGAAAATCTCAGCTACAACACTAACTAAAGCATTTTTATCTGTAGTAAAACATAATGTTACTGTTACAGCATCAATATATATCGTCAATATCCACATCATCAACACAATACACATAATAAGAAAATCGTTTAATATAATATCAGTAGTAGGGCTGTAACTAACCGCTATGTGGGTATTTAATTTAGATTTGAGCTGTTTGTGTGATTATTTAATTGGTTCCTTTATAATCTAGTATTTAAACATCTTACAGAATATATTCTTAATGTTCTGTTATGATCCTAGACAAATAATTGATCTTTAAACTCATTGAACTCAATCATTGAACTTTGCATTGTAGATTATATACCTTTTTTCACTGTTTTCCTGATTTGGGTCAGTTTGGTCTTGTTTTAGGTTTTAAATAGGCCAGGCAAATTTATTTCTATAGCACATTTCAACAACAAGATAATTAAAAGTGCTTTACATAAAACATTAAAAACATCAAGATACCATTTAAAAACAGTTGATTAAGATGGGAAAAATCTAAAATAGATTAAAATCAAAAATGGAAATTAAAAACAGAAACAAGCAAGATATAATTAAAAAAACAGTTGATTAAAAGTGATCAAAAATTAAAATTAAAAACAAAACAAAGTCAAAAAACATCAAGATGCCATTTAAAAACAGTTGATTAACATGGGAAAAATCAAAAATTTTAAATAAAAAATGTGATATATTGCATGAGAAAATCTCAGCTACAACATTAAATAAAGCATTTTTATCTGTAGTAAAACATAATGTTACTGTTACAGCATCAATATTGTCAATATCCACATCATCCACATCATCGTACTGTAATGTGACTTCTATAATTTGATGATGGACAAATAATTGATCCCTCCTATTAATCATTATCATGCAGTTTTTTCTCATGTTTTGGGTGACTCTTGTTTTTAATTTGAAATAAATACAAATAATTTTTATCTGTAGTAAAAAACACAATTTTATATTTTTTGTGCAATATTCTAACTATATTTGTTCTATCACACCAACATAAATTGATTCTGTAGTCACCTCACACGTAGATTTCTTTTGATACCAGTATGTGTACATGTGAGATATTCCATGTTGTGCCTCGCCCTGAGGAATTTCAGGCCTGCAGGCAAGCCTGAAGCCTGATTTGAGTTCCTTTGTCTCTTGAGACAAAGGAAACCCCTTTGCCACGTGTCCCTAAACAAAGGAGCCCCGGGTGGTACTCAATAGCGCCACCCGTGTTTCCGTCGAATCCAGCAACTACGCCCCCCAGAAAGCGGACTCTGATTGGCTGTAGTGCGTCACTGGGCGGTGACGACACGAAAGCTATAAATGCATGGAGAACCTGCAAATTGGGCTCTTTCCAGTCGCGCTGACGGTTGCGACGAGGAAGCAAACAACTCTCGCTCAACCCGCCTGCCCCCACCGAGCAGCAGCCGAGCGAACAGTTACCGCGCGCATTTCCAGAAGGCCTGAAAGAAGAAATCTTCGCTGGCCGAGACTTTCTTCTACCCGGTTGATCGACGGTCACCCCCCGGATCAAGCTGTTTTCCGCGGATGTAGGAGACGCCCGCCTATGAAAGGACACCTGAGACACAACGTTTCCCTCCTTTCGTTCCTGTCGCAACCCTCTCCCTCCGAGCCACAGACTGCGAGAGGACACTAGCGTGCCGCTAACCCCGGACCGTCAGCAAAGGACGTGCTGCAGCTCCGGACCAACAAAGCCCGGATCGACAAACTCCGGACCACCACAACTACAGCCTGTGTCACAGTAAGAGGTTATATTCTGGGCAGTGACTATTAGTTGTGTTATTTTTATTAGTGTTTTCACTTGTTTTGTACGGATCGCCGCGTCCGTTACGCTGTTTATTTTGTTACTGTGATCAGCTGATTGAGCGCCGAGTCCGCTCACTCTCTCTTCTCTCTCTCTCTCTCTCCCCCGCACGCTCTCCCACTCTCATCCTCTCTCTCTCCCTCTCTTCTTCGCTCTCCATCCTCTCGCTTACTCCGAACACTTGCACGCTTACATTAACACATACACGCACCACACTACGCACGCCCGTGCCGTGAGTGTAGTCCCTCGCTTTCTTTGTCTCGGATTACGTGTCGTGGACAAGTCGCCATCTTGTCTCACACACCAGTATCCGTGGGTGTATTGTCACAGTGTGACCACTAGTGGCGTAACACCCGTTCCTGGCGTAGCCGCCATCTTGAGAGTCCCACTTTGTCCCGGCGTAGCCGCCATTTTGCGACCTCACACACGCCCACACACACATACACACACCTACACATACAACCCCCTGCTGTTGGCTTTGTCTGTTTACACGGTTTACTTAGTTTGTCTCTCTGTTATACTTGGCTTATTCTGTCTTTGTAGTTTACCATACTCATGTAGTTATAGTTGAGGATATTGACAACAGTATTAATTGTAAGGTATTTACTGTTTGTAAATAAACTCTTTTGTGGATTTAAAGAGAAGCTTCCTTGTATTTTGTCTATGTATTGTAACAAAGAGCTGGTTGATTGGGCTAGTGTACAGATTCACACCTTCCATTTTTATACCTTCTATTAACTTCTAACATAAAGCTAATTATAAGGTAATAATTTTTGAGACTGATCATTATAGTTATTAGTCCGGTTCATCCAGTGGTGCCCTGTTTTTAATTTATTAGTTTTGTTCTGAATGTTGCATCTTTCTTTCCTATGCTCTTTTGTTTTGTTTTTGTTTCTCTAAAAAAAAAAGAAAGAGCCACACACCATCAGGCATAAGATCCACCACCAATTTGGGATAAGCGATGTTGGTGCAGCCCACTTTTGTTCCGCAGTATTGTTCACACTCTTCTGGGACCACACATGCCACCTCATCTGGAATAAGATCAGCAGGATGTTAAGAATGATTTAAATCAGGGGTTTTCAAAGTGTGGGATAGTCAGCCCCCTCTCCCCTAATTATTATTGATATTATTACTGTTATTGCTTTGCATGTTCCACACAGGCTTAAAAGGTTGAAAAAAACATTTATTTTTGTGAACATCTTAAACATATGTGTCACATAATCAGCATAGTCCTGTACACCGATTCTTCCGTCAGTGTACAGGACTATGCTGACTATGTGACTGGGCACATCAGTACCTGTGTGGAGAACATTAGCACAATGAACAAGCCCTGGATAAACGGGTATGCTGTGTGCTCGCTCCACCGCTTTTACATCTGGCAGTGACGAGTACAAAGCTGCAAAGTGCAGTCTGAGGAAGTTGTACACCCCAAACCAAATCTGAGGGAATAACCTTTCACAGGTAAGACTTAACAATGACCCTTGATAATACTTTGTTCGTGGACTGCATTATTTGACCATTTTAACATAGTTTTGAAAGCATAATTTGCCGATGTGGAATACACTAGCTATCCTAATCCTGCGCATTTAGCTATCCATTCATTATTTCCATTAATTTATTTGGATTTATTCTGCTTGTGGTTGTAATATTTCCATCAAAAATATATACAGTTAAGTATTTAACAGCTCAGTTTACACACCCATAGTAGGAGAGAAACAGAAGGAAGAAACGTCATTTCTGTTACCTGTTTTTCAGAACATTAATTATGAATTAGAGCTGATTTGAATTTCCCTTTGGAGATGAATATAGTAATTATTTTCATATCACAATGCCCAGACCTATTGTTTCCTTGTTCAGCATCGTAAGTTCATATGATGCTCTGTTCTGTTTTTGCAGTCTCCTGTTTTGTTTCTGTTGGACTTCAGTGTTTTCTGTTTTTTGAGGCAACATAATGGTAAGTATGGCAGTGTTGATCTTTTGTTACACTATTGCTCATTGTTTTAACATTTATAAATGAACAAAGTCACTCTGCTGTCTTAGTGTTACATTGTTCTAATATGGTAATGTTAACCAAACAATTTCTTGTGAAGGTATCTCTCAGTGTTGGAATTCATCATCAACATTGACACCCTGACGCTGATTGTCCCTGAACAGCTTCAGTGGCAGTGCTACATCTGCACCTACTGCTTCAGCCAAGATCTCTTGGAGCTCCTTTTCAATTCAATCTGGGCTGCAGGTAGGGATTCCAATTTATTTTTTTCAGTTTCACAGTTTGTTTGAGCATAATGAGTATAAGAACAGGTATGAGTATATCTTTTATATATTTTTTAAAAGGCAAACTAAAACGGTAATTCATGTGAAAGTGCTGTTTTTATGTTTTCACAGGGGGTTGGAATAACAACCCTTCAGCATGCCAGTTCCAAGCCATTTTCCGCCGGCTCATGCTGCGATGTGGGGTGTCTCCAAGCGCGTCAGGAAATGTGGCGGTACAGAATGAGATGGTTTACCTGTCTGCCATGGAAACAGCATTCTCCCCAGCAGCAGAAGCTGCTGAAGAGATCCCATCCCCATTCGCCAACATTGCTGCCATTGTGTCTACCTGCCAACCCGCTTCGGTGGCCTTGTTGACAATGCCCTTGTCTACATTTCAGGATTTGTGGTTCACCAAATTCTGAAAAAACTGCTTTGCGATGTGTGCCCCAGTAGCCTGGTGACTGATGCTGTACCTGCATCGTTTGATTCGGGTTACCACTTGCTCAAGCTAGAAAATAAGGGGGGACTGATTCATGTGACACTGGTGTTTCGAGATAAGCTCTGACACAGCGTTTAAAATCACTCTGCTTCAGGAATTGTGACACAAGCTCCAAAGCCTCTGTATCATTTTCCCATCACTAGTTTAGCCTGTTTCTGCCTGCCTCATTGTGAGTGATTTTCAGTTTTTGGTTGTTAATATTCTCGTGCCGGAGAATTTTCTATTCTTGTTCTGTAGCCTTTAAAGTCTCCTCCTTTAGAGTGATTTCTGTTCTTAGATTAGAGCCTTTTGTTTCTTTCTAGTCTAGTAGAAAGTAAAGTGTTCCTCCTCTCAGAGCATTTTCAGTTAATGTTTTGTAGCCTTTTGATTTCTTTGTAATTTTTAGATTCCTTTTTCCTCCTCTGGAGTGTGTTTTGTTTTTCTTTGTCTAGCCTAGCCCTCTTTAGGTAAGCTTGAATAACCTGGTTAATGTCCACTCTGTTGAGAGGTTTCACAATAAAAGAATGACAGCTCTATGTTTGAGTCCTCTTTGAATCACAGCCTGACAATTTTTTTTTTGTTTTTCTTTCATAATATCTGTATGTTTTCAACATTTTTTTAAACAGTTTACATCTGTACGTTTTCAACATTTTTCACATTTTAACATTTTTATAACATCTTTTTAAATGCACTAGTCTTCCACCTTATTTTACTGACCTCTGTTTTAATGGGAATCAATGTCATACTTCCTCATTTTCTGCTTGCCCCAGACTTTGTGTCCTCTCATACTTTGACTTGAGATACTAAAGATCGATCAATTTTGCCCCTCACCAGATGTTTCTTTGTGGGTTCATTTTTTTCCCCACTGGCACCCCTAGGGGAGGCGCACCTCACACTTTGAAAACCGCTGATTTAAATTAATCAGTGCTAGGACATGCGTTGCATCAGCAAATGCTCATGTGATGAGTATGGAGTGATATTTGAGTAATTTGTTTTAAACTTGAAAAAATACAAATTTAAACTGATATTTTTAATTGCATACATTTAAAAAGCACACGTCTTTATGATTCACTCTGCTAATTAGTTTGAACCAAATTAGTTTGATGCTTCTTGCAGGGACCTGGTAATGGTGTCTTTCTGCTGGACCCAGTACACGGGTAAGAAAAGTCAGGTTGGGAATGATAAATATCAAAATGAAAGGACATTTGTAACAACATAACATTTCTGACATATTTAAAGTGGTGAATTGGCAAAACTCTTTATTTAAATAATGATCAGAGCACATAGTAAAAATGATCATTTGATAAGAATGGTGAATTTCTGACAGTGTTCCAAAAAGTCATTGTTAACGTATTCACTCCCAAGGGAATACATCTTTCACCTCAATACATGTAAATAGATAAGGAAATTAAAGTTTGCTATAGCTTTAAAAAGGATTTTGACTAAAAAGACGCTCATTCCGCTTACCACACTACCACAGAAAAAAGAAAAAATATATTCTGTAGTTGTTGTGCCAGGGAGGTGCCATGCTTCCTACACACGTGAATGGTCTGATCTGTTAACATGCGTTAACAAAAACCAAAACCATGAATGCACTGCGCACGCACATCTTAACTGCACCGCACGGATTGGTATCACATTAACACACAACTTACTATCACACTGACTTACTAACTGCTCAGCAGAAACCATCACATCGGCTTGTTTACATTTAACACAGTAAACTCGACTATGAACCTCAAACATCCTCAAACAGTGCACAGGGAGAGTATGTGGAGCTGCAACATATGCTACTACAGTAGAGCGTAGTAGCTTATGTACTGCATGAAAAACACAATTAGGCCTAATGTTGTTAATTTGAGTAAATCTAATGTAAGAATACATGAGGGGCTGAAAAAAATGCAGTAGCCTGCAGTAGAAAAGTCAGAGCTTTTTTTTTTATTAATGTTTATCGTTAAATTGTGTTTGCCAACGATAACGTTGCTACAGCTGCACAAACAATAATTCAAGTGCTCACACAAAATCTGACACAGGGACTGCAAAGAATATTTTGCGCGGATGGCTCCGGCAGAATAACGCTAAGCAATGAACCCACCTCAAGTCCACTGTCTGAGTACGTGGGGGCTTCGATGCTAACCTCTAGCTTTGCCAATTCACCAAAATATGTCAGAAGTGTTGTATATTGTTACAAAACAACCTCTCGTTTTAATATTTATCACGATTCCCAACCTGACTTTTCTAACCTGTGTGATGGGTCCAACAGGTGAACCAGCAGAAAGAGACACCATTGCCAGGACACTGCGAGAGGCATTCATGGTGCTACGTGGAAATCGGAAATTTTACTACTTCAAATGTGGACGACTAAGAGCACAATGTGGTGTGATTTTGTCACTCCTGTACCATAGTTGGTCCCCAGTACAGCCTAAAACAGCTTCCACTAAACAGCCCTGGAAATTAAAATTAATTAAATATTGATGTATTTATCATAATTCAAAACTAAAACTGGAAATTTCAGTTTCAATTTTTATTTTTTCAAGTTTAAAACAATTAACCCAAATATAGCTCCATAGATGAACTTCAGAAACTACAAGACACTCACCAACGTAGAGGATCCTGCTGATCATCCCGGGAAACACCATGAGGAACATGGGTAACAGCTTCAAGTAGCCACACAAAATGCAGCCAGCTTTAACATGAGATAAATTCTTGGCCGAGAGGCAACGCTGGACAATCACCTACAGTTAAGAAAAAAAATAACTGAAATGATAGGTAAATAAATGGAAAAATCCTCAAAATTAACATACTAAATTAAAATATTTGCAGTCAATAAAACATAAAATACATAGAAGCCAAACATTTAAGATCAGGTTGGCGATATTCTGCATTTTATTGTTAACAAATCCATTGACAGACCAAACCCAATACTGTGTTTGTGTGTTTCTTAATAGTTTCTGACCTACAGCATAGACATGCACAGAGACGGCGAAGGGGGTTTTCTTTGTTGCCTACTAAATACTATGAAATATTAGTAGTGCAATCATTTTTATGACCCTTTTTTGCTCCATATATTATGAGCCAAAACTGCAATTTTAGATTACCTGGGGCTGACATGGTGTTAAAATCCAAGAGAACACAGGAAATGTCATTGATTTCTGGGGCAAGACCACCAGGAATTATTTCCTTCTTGCATCCATGTCTGTGTGTGTGTTAATCAAGGCCCACAAGTTAAATCGACATAATTCTGATCACTGATTCTCACAACAATCTAACATGAGTAGTCCTGTTAGAATAGGTTAGGTTTTTAATAACATACAATTCATATATAGTATAATATACGTATTTTTTTTTGTCTTTTTTTGCCCCTGACCTTAAAATGTGCATGCCAATGTTCCAGAGCATTTAACGCAGCACCCATAGTGTGATAACAATACAACATGATTTAAAAAAAGGCTCTTAAAAATAGAATGAAACTTGTAATATTATATTATTTATGCAACTGAAAGAGCAACAAAAACTGTAACAACTCATTTGTGTACATTTGTGTGAAGGTAGGTATATAATTCAATTTAAAGTCTTCATTTTTTTGTGTGGACTTTTCCCTGGGATTTTGCTTTCTGTTTGGATTTTTTTATTTATTTATTTTTTTAGACTGTTACCTGCCCAGGCATCCTTATTTCCTTATTAAAAGCTTTTAACTACTTACAAGGTACTATCCGCTTTTGGGTCAGTCCTTTTCAAAACCTGATAGTATAACCAGACCACTATGGACCCGCAGATCCTGGTCAGTTGAAACATGTTTTTGAGCTACAAGGCTCCATGCTGGGCAACCACCAGACTATGCTGGGTACTCTCGCCAAACAAATGTTGTGACCAGTGACCACATTGCTAGCAGGATCCAGCCCAGATCCAGCTCCTTGTCTGCCCAGAGGAGCCAACCCAGTGGCTCCATCCCAAACCCGCCGGTCAGAGAACCCTGTCTTCCACCTCCAGAGACCTATGCTGGAGACCCTGGGTCATGCCAGTCTTTCCTGACACAATGTTACAACCAAGGTAGGCAGAAGAGCATCTCTGAATGCACAGTACGTCGGACTTTGAGGCAGATGGGCTACAGCAGCAGAAGACCACACCGGGTGCCACTCCTTTCAGCTAGGAACAGGAAAGTGAGGCTACAATTTGCACAAGCTCATCAAAATTGGACAATAGAAGATTGGAAAAACGTTGCCTGGTCTGATGAGTCTTGATTTCTGCTGTGACATTTGGATGATAGGGTCAGAATTTGGCGTCAACAACATGAAAGCATGGATCCATGCTGCCTTGTATCAACAGTTCAGGCTAGTGGTGGTGGTGTAATGGTGTGGGGAATATTTTCTTGGCACTCTTTGGGCCCCTTGGTACCAATTGAGCATCGTTGCAATGCCACAGCCTACCTGAGTATTGTTGCTGACTGTCACGGAGGGAGCCGTGACGCTAACGCCAGTCATACACACACACACACTCGCACATCCACGCACTGTTCTGACTTGGTTTAAAAAAGTTTCAGCATTCCACACTACACAGTTTCCAATAGTTTCTCAATAGCATTCATTACCAAAGTGCAGGGGTGGCCAACCGGCATTTTAGTAGCGTTTATTTTTGTTTGTTTAATCACTCGCGTTTCCACCTGCACTATATTTTCAAACATTCCTTCATCTGTTTAAACAACATGTTATGTTGTGTTCATGGTGATACCAGTGAGCATAGTACAGCAGATGTGTATGTCAGAGTATGTGGCCAGACATATTTGCTCAAGGTGGGGCTGATCCCCAAACTGCCATACCCAATGCTGTTAGGGATAGACCTCCCTGTATTGTCAGACCTGGTAGGGAGAACTGCTTTAAGCTGTGTAGTCACAAGGGCTATGGCTAAGGCTAACCCGGTGGACATGGCAGATTTTCCTTTTTACGGTGAGGATGTTCCAGCTGAGCCAGCATGCACCAGAGAGGAGAGATGTGCTAAGCGCAGAGAGACGGTGCTAGACATCAGAGCAGTCAGGCCTACAGAGTGAGGCAGATGTTGATTCCCCTTTGCCTGACAGATGCTGAAATATGCTTTCCTGGTGATATTGCTGTAGTGCAGCGTGCAGACCCTACACTATCCAGACTGTTTAAGAAGGCAGAGGAGGGTTCTTGCTTTGTCCCAGCCCTTGGCAATGAGGTTTTCATCCTGCAAAATAACATCTTGTACATGCAGAGTGAAGACGGTTTACAGCTTGTCGTGCCAGAGCAGTTCAGACAGCAAATTTTAGAGCTTGGCCACACAATCCCATGGGCAGGTCACCTAGCACACATGAAGACTCTACAATGCATTAGCAGATTTTTTTATTGGCCTGGAATGTTTGTCCAAGTGAAAGACTACTGCAGGTCATGTCCTCAATGTCAGCTAGCTGGAGGGAAAGGTTTTGCACATGCCCCATTAGTGCCTCTCCCTGTAGTTGACACCCCTTTTGAGAGGATAGGGGTGGATGTAGTTGGTCCCCTGGAAAAGAGTAGGTCAGGGAACCGCTTCATTTTGGTAATTCATTACCAAAGTGCAGGGGTAGCCAACCGGCATTTTAGTAGCATTTGTTTTTGTTTGTTTAATCACTCGCGTTTCCACCTGCACTATATTTTGAAACATTCCTTCATCCGTTTAAACAACATGGCACCAGTAAAAAATCACACTTACACACAGGACCGCTTTTCTAATTGAATGGTTTAATTATCTTAATCACATAGTTTTAGTCAAGGGCGTAAGTTTGGCTTTGACATTGGTGGGGACAGGGACCTAATCTCCCCACCCCCACCCCCCAAAACTGCCACAAATGATATACCTTCAGTCGGTGTACAACCGAGTCAATCAATGACACACATTGATAGTTTACATGTCTGTTTACTTCTGCCATGAAACGGGTCTCCATGAAACAAAACATTACAATAACAGAAAAAATGTAGGCCTACTTTATTTTCAACTATACAGCATTAAGCAGTTAGCCTAAGTGATATATATTTAAAAAAAATTAACTTTCCTTCTGCAATGGTGTAGGGCATGCTATATGAAAGGAGAACTAAATAAATAAATACTTACATCTTAACATCACTTTACATCTTAACATTACTTTACATCTCAAGACTTAGTAAGTATTTCAGCCATACTGCAACTGTCATCTCAACTGATGAGCACAAAAATAGGTCTATGTGAAGGAGCCAAACACATGCCTACGTCGATCGTTAACTGCGACAAACTGTTGGCATATTTGTTTTATGTCTATATTATCCAGTATGTCCTGATGAACATGGCATACAGCTGCATTGTTCAATCTCACTTGGGTCATTGTTGACCGCAGCCATGTTTTCAGCCTTCTCAGGGCACTGAAGCTTCGCTCTGCTTCAGCTGATGAAACTGGCACTACTAAAAGCAGCCTGGCAAGGCTTTCCACTTCATTAAACAGACCCCTCACCTCAACTGGCATCCCTCTGATAATAGTAGCCACCCCACTACTAGATGTGAATGTATATTTTGACCTGAACATGGCCAACTGAATCTCAAGAGTCTGCCTGTTAATTTCTGGGTACTGATCAACAATGCCATCCACCTTTCCAGACAGCAGAGTTTCTTCCAATTTCTGCAAGACACAGATCAGGTTGGTTAAACCTATCCTCAAAGTGAACAGCTACAGTATGCAGCACCTTGTAAAATTCCAGGGAATCCACCATTTCCACAGCTTTATCGAACACTTTCTGGAATTTTTCCTCATTTCTTTTACCCTGTAGGGTGGATTTGACACACTCTATTGCTTGCTTCATTCCAGAAATTGTTGCTGTTCTTTTCTGCAGGGACTTACTGAGGCATTCTAGCTCCTCAATGACCTCCAATGCCACTAGAAGCCCAAGCACTGTCTTTCCCTTTGAAAATCTGTCATGCAAACCATTTGCCTTAGCAGCTGAGTTTGACCCACTTGCTGCCATCTCCTCTAGGCTAACCAGCACACTCTCATTTTGAGCTAGCACGGCTTTGACAGCATTTCCCCTTACTGTCCACCTGGTTGGGCAGAGTGTTCTAAGAGATACATTTGGTCCCTCTGAATCTGCGGCTACAGCTGAAAACATGCCCTTGAATTTGCCTGACTGCTTGCTTAATGTCCCCAGATCATGCACCCACTCTAAGGCATCACGAATTAAAGGACTGGCCTGACATGCAGCCTGTGTTATTAGGTTCAGGCAGTGAGGCCCGCAGTGCACATACAATGCCAGTGGTTGCTGTTTTTTCATTTCTGCCTGTGCACCTAAATAAGATCCTGACATGTTTGCTGCACCATCGTATGCCTGACCTCTCAAATATGCCAATGGGATATTCAGCCTCAAAAGCACATCCACCACTGCTCTTGCTATCTCCACTCCAGTAGTTCTTGACACTTGATAGAAGCCCACAAACACCTCATGTGGAACCAGATCCTCATCCACATACCTAAAACATATGGACTCTTGCTCAGTCCCTGAAATATCTTGAGTACCATCTATAATGATGGAGAACTGCTGCACAGACAGAGATCTGAGAGTTTGTGCAATATCTTTAACTATCCAGGTGCCAAACAACTGTAAAATCTCATTTTGCACTGTTGGAGATGTATAATCATGGTGACGGGACAACCAGTCAGAGAGACAGGCGTCATCCTTGGCTTTATGTTTCAAGTGTTGAAACAGGTTACCATCTTCCTTTCCATGGCCACGCATTGCCAATCCCTGCCTGCTAAGGTGTGCCAGTTTCCTTAGAAATAGACCACATGATACCATTAGCCATACTGTATCACTATGTGATGATAATTACATCTGACCTCATGATATCACCACCCACATAATTAACTGCATACTTTTTATCCTCACATTAAAAAAACATGGTTGTTCTTAATTGACCTCACCTTTGGCCCTGACTCTTCTCCTGTATCTTCCCCTGTATCTTCCCCTGTATCATGTGTCATGATTGCCACCTGATAAAATAATAATACATTGATACAACGTACAAAAAATTGGAACATGTCAATTCATTTTTTTGCCAAGCATACACCAATAAATCACTTTACATCATCAACCAACATTCATCTACCAACATTAATTATGTTAAAAAATACTAGTAGTATCAATCAATAATCAACAATAAAATTCACCTGTGCTCCTGTCTCTTCGCCTTTGTCTGAGCTACTACAACATGGCTGAGCTGTCACCTGTTAAATAGCAGTGACATCCCATGAGCATTCACTTAATGCACTCAAAGACAGTAATGAACCATCATTAGCCTATCATTGGTTATGTAACCCATGGTAAATTACAGGACAACTTCGCCAACTAAATCATCATTCAGCTTCACCTGTGACTCTTTCTCTCCATCGCCGTCTGCCTGTGTTGTAGTGTGGCGTTGTGATGTTGGATCTGTCACCTGGACAATAAAATGGGCCATGAATGGCATTTCATTTAAAAATGTTAGCTAAGGATACCTTTTTTTTGTCTGTCATTATGCTAAGGTGCCCGCCGACGTTTTACAAAGGCGCCCTCATGATAAATCTGTCTCGTGTTATGTTGACGAGGAGTTATTGTGTCACTGTCACAAAAATGCTATCATTTGCAGGACATAATGCAACATTAACATATGTTGACAGCCATTGCATATTCAACTGCACAACAGTCTCTGCAGTTAGTTGTGCCATCGCAGATGACTTGATTCATAGATAACAAGTTTGCCCTGCTAACGGGCTGTGTTCCAAACGTCATTTCATTAGCGAGTGATAGTGTGACTTACAGATTTCTTTGAAAAATAGCTCCGTATATCCACTTTCTTTCTTTTGCCTGCCATCTCACTTGGCAGTCATGTGCCCGTGTCACCCACGTTGCACCAAAGATTCTGGAACGTTATGACTAAGCCTGCCAGAGTAATTTAATAACGTACCGTGTGGTAACACCACTAATTAGCGCAGTGATACCGAAAAGACCTCAGCTTCTAGTTTTTTTTTTTTTGTTTTTTTTTTGGCGCTCCTGCCTCCTAGCAACCATACACAACCTAGAGTCACACGTGAAAGAAGGGGAAGGCACAGCCAATCAGATTGGTCGTCAGCCTTTGGCAAAGGACTTTTGGTTAACCCTTTCTTCGCCGCAATGTGAATGAGACGGGAGACCGTTTTTTCCCCCAGCCCCAGTGATCAAATTGGTGCGGACAAAACGACAATCGCTGGATATTGGTGGGGACGCGTCCCTTATATCCATGCCGAAATTACGCCCATGGTTTTAGTAAAGTTACCGCGGACTCCACATTTTGGGGGGTGTTTTATTGGTTTTGGGGAAAAAGTATTGTATTATGTGTAGAAGGGTTTTTGGTTACTTAAAATTATTTTGGGTGTCTATGTATTTTGTGTTTATTATTTTCAGTTGTTATTTTCGGGTTGAAATGTTGTCATTTAGTTAATTGATTTATTTTGTCATCTGGGCTCATCTGGGGGAGGAGCTATGGGTATATAAGCCCAGTAGAATGCTCCAGAGGGTGAGTTGTGGTTAGGCTGTCTTGGTGTAGGGTATGTTTGGCTGAGGTAACTTTAGTTTTGCGTTTTTTTTTGGTTACTTAGTTTATGTGCGCCATTTTGAAAAATAAAAAGCGCTACTTTTGAAAAAAAAAAAGTTTCCATCGGTTTCTGTCAGGTTCAGTCAGGGCGTACCTCAGGGATTACGCCCGTCGAGGTATTACACAAGGTATATTACAAGGTAAAACCACAGTCCTCACCATGGTAGACAGATTCTCAGATGGCCAGATTCATTGCACTGCCTAAACTGCCATCTACCAAATAAACGGCAGAAGTTATGATTAACCATTTTTTCAAGATCCACACTTTTCCCAAAGACATCGTCTCAGACCGGACCAAACAGGTCCTCATTCAGGGTGATCGGACCAAGGAGGCAGCAGACCGCAAGAGACTGCCAGCTCCCAATTACCAGCCAGGCCAGAAAGTTTGGCTTTCTGCCAAGAACCTCCACCTCCGGGTCCCACCCAAAAAATTGGCTCCACGATTCGTAGGCCCCTTCCCTATTTCCAAGCTCATCGGTCCAGTAGCTGTTCGTCTCTGTTCGAGACAACAGCAGGAGAAACAGCAGGACAGAAGCCTTCAACAGCTTCTCTGCTCTAAAGGGGTGTTCACACCGGACAAAAATTTGCGCGACGCGATTACATGTTAAGTCAATGGGAAGACGCGATTTTTCGCGGCGCGACGTGATGGATGCGATGTGGCGAAAAAACGCTCTTCGCGACGCGAAATTCGCCTATCGCGTCAAGTTGAAAATATTGAACTTTTCTGGCGAATTCGCAGGATGACGTAGCGTGACAACCAATCAGCGTTGAGATTCGCTCCACATCTCCATGACAATGAGAAATTCATGTATCGCCAGTTTTTTACTTTTCAACGGACTTCAACGGACAACGGAGCCACGCCGTCCAGATAGAAACCAGCCGAGCTCTGTGCACCTCCAGAGGGTATCATGTACCCATAAATGATGGAGGAGCTTTGGACTGTCAGAGCTGTACAACGCAGTGACAGTGGTGACCACACACACGGATGATGAGAGAAAACAAAACAGACGGGGACGCGATGATGCAATCTGGCGAATTTTCGCAAAACAGCGCGACAAATTCTAATTTTAAAAAAATCGCATCCATCGCGGGAAAAAAAATCGCGTCAATTGAGTCCAGTGTGAACACACCTTAAAAGGGATTATCCAGCTGCTTTCAGTGTCTCACAGACCTGTAAGTGACCAAGGACTCAACAACGTCCAGCCAGCACCACTGAAGAAACTGGTTCTACAACCAAAGACAAGGATTAACAAAGAGCAGCGTGACCTACACAACGGATCTACTCCACATCTCCAGCTACTCAAGGAAGCAGAACCAGAGAGCAACCCTTCTTCTTCCTTTCCGCTGGTAACATGACTTGGGCAGAACAGAACATTAACAAACACGGTTAAGCAAAACTGTTGAACTTTGTTAATGTGATGAGATCATAGGCTACAGTTCACTGTGCTTTAGATTTGTAAAAAGGTTTAGTTTGATGTTAGTGTCCCAACCTGCATGATACTAACCATTCTTTAACATGATACCTTGAAATACACACAAAGTGACATTAAGCCCACACACACACACACACACACACACACACACACACACACACACACACACACACACACACACACACACACACACACACACACACACACACACACACACACACACACACACACACACACACGGTCGGCCATTTTTTGAGTCATACATTCTGCCTCTTTAATGTTGTACAATAATGAATTCTGCCTACCTCTACTTTAGAACTCTGAATCCTTCAACTATTAATAGCTATTAATACAATGATCCTGGTTTCTATTATTAAGATAATTGTTAATCAGACATCCAAATTAATAGTTTATTATAATTCATGAGACTGAATCAGAGAATCTTTTCCTCTCAACCGAGAGGTGGTGCCCTGAAATTCTAGAACTTTTAATGAATACATAATTATTTTCAATATTATTGATTCTTTCTGATCGTCAATTCTGCCTGAAGAATTAGTGCAAGACATAACATTTATGGCTGCTGAGGCTAAATAAGTCACACATTTTATTTGGTATCAGCGTAGCCAACATTTTTATCATACTGTTCACTACATATTTATGGTACTCCACGTGAGACTAAACCACATTTTATTTGGCATCAGCGTGGCACAACAGTCCCGAGCTCCCCACCCCCCCACCCCCGAAGATGATCAACGGGGGCCCAGTCTACAAAGTAAGGAAGATGCTGGGTGTCCGCAACAGAGGTTGGGGCGAGCAGTAGTACTTTGCTTGATTAAAAAAAAAATATTAAATGTGTGGCTATTGCTCAAAAGTACCTACTTCGCCCTGTTTTCTGCAATGATTAGCCTGGACTCTAAGATGCAAGTTACCAGCCATGAGCCACAGACATCAAACCGACTCCCAACTACAGTTCAGAGTCTAAGAGGGTTTAAGAAGGTAACATTGGGGGCTCGTCCGGGATAAAAGTTTGCCTACGAAGAAATAGGACTATAGAGGACCACGAGACAATGGCGGTGTACGCCAACGTTGTGGTTGAGAGACTTGGATGTCAATTAGCCCAAATGCTAGCACCAACCTGTTTTTAACGGACATAAGATAGACTGTTCAAGCTGAAATGGGCTCAGTTGATTCAACGGGTGGCAGATGTGTCTACAACTCATTCTTAGATAGCATGGAGCTAACCACCGGAGCAACGGAGCTAGTCGCAGGCGGAGCGGCAGCCCACCCCAGGTCAGGGCTACTTAGTGGGGCATGGCAACCAACCCCACCATCTTCAGCACTGACTAATCCTTTCCTGACGTCGACAAAGTAGGAAAGGGCAGTGGGCAGTGAGTTGATGTTTCCCCCTCAATATTGTTATGATGCCCCCAGAAATATGGTCTCTACCCCAGCTGTAGCCTCACAGTATGGCATGAACAATAACTTTTATCAGACTTTTGATGGCCACCCAACTAAGCCCTGCGAACAATGTGTATGCAACAATAAATGCTCCATCCACTCTGGCCTGGACACCGGCTCCTCAGCCTGCTGTGTCCCCCTTCACACCATGTAGGTCCGAGTCTGTGAGGTGCAGTTATGTGGAATAAGCTCATGATTATTACTCTGTCCCTCGCTGCAACACACCGGTGGATATGGGCAGCCTAAGTGGGGAAAGACCAAGACTGCACCACAACATCCCCCTTCTTGCATGGTCCATGACAGCAATTGTATGAACAGTAGTGATGATGAACAGTATGGGCAGAGAGAGAGAATCCCCACTTTACATCCAGGTCGTTTTAATGGATCAGACTCATGGAAAGACTTTCTTTACCTATTTGAAAGCTGTGCACAGGCCAACCATTGGTCGGAGAAGATCATGGCCGTACAGCTCAGATTCAGCTTCACTGGTGCTGCTGGTGCTATTGTCCATAAAAACCCCAGATCCACTCGATGGAGTTACCAGTGCATTGTGAATGCAGCAGCCATAGGTATCGAATTAAGACAGAGGGTGAGAGGGCCGAATGAAACTCTGCACGGTCTGAGGGATGATATTGATGAGAAGGTTTCCATCATGTATGCAGATTGTACAGAACAGGACGCTATCAGTGTGGAGATCTTCACAAACGCCTTGGCTGATGCTGAGGTGGTTCAAAGACTGCTGGAGGATCAGCCTTGCACCCTGGCCAGAGCATATGAAGTAGTACACAGGTACAAAACGCCTTGTCGCTATGTGATGAACTAGTGGGGGTAGCTGCGGGATCCACTAACCCACCGGACAGAAAATCAAGATTTCATCAGCGGTGGCTACCAAAGAAAAACAAATGTTGAAATAATCTCTGCAGAGATCATCTGTCACAACTGCTCTGGCGTAGGGCATTTGCAGAGAAACTGCCCTTCTTGTCAATCCAAGCAGCACACGCCAAGTGTTAACCTGACCCCAGCTTCCCATCCAGGCACAGTTGTTACTTGGACCAGCGGCCTGGAGAGTGAGATGAGCATTAAAATACTGGTATACGGACTGGAAACGTGTGCTCTACTAGACTCCACGGCTCAACGAAATGTGCTGCCTCTCCATCACTTTGACACTATTCCTGTTGAGTCCAGACCTCAGATCCGTCCATCCATTACGAAGGTCTTCCAGGGCATCGGACACAAGGGCTTAACGGTCATGGGGGAAGCCACTCTGTCAGTGCACGCAGGGAGAAGGGTTACCAATGTGAACTTCATTATAGTCGACACAGCTGAGGACACTGAGGTAATCCTAGAGCACCCTTTTCTGTGGCAGGCACGCGCCCACCTGGACTATGACTGCAGAGAGATAACCCTCTTCAGTGAAAAGGTTCCACGCTTCAGCCCAAACCACCAGCCTGAGGTACATATTGTCAGAGTTGCCACAACTGTGCTAGCATCAGTTTGTGAATATGGCACCCTCCGCCTCCGCCATGCTGGACGTGATGTTGAACCCCACCAAAGGTTTCATCGAAAAGCATCATTTGTTAGTGACCCGTATTGTTCAGAAGCGGCAATCTACCAACATCCCCATCAGAGTTTTCAACCCTGGCACTGCACCTGTCACCCTGAGGAAGGGGGCCATGGCCGGACTCCTTCAGCCAGCAAAGGTTAAGGGAGAGGTAGTTTCAGCCGAGGGAGGCCTCATCCGTGTCCAAGTCTGTCCTGAGTGACCTGAAGTCCCTGTACACTGAAATCTGTGCTAGCCTGTCAGAGAATTACCAGTGGCCTGCTTGCTACAAGCATACAGCGACATTTTCTCCACAGGGCCCACTGACCTTGGCCGACTCCCAACTACCGTTCGAAGTCTCAGAGGGTTTAAGAAGGTAATATTAGTTAGCATTAGCCCTTTTGTTAGTAGTCTTTTGTTTTCCTCCTGTGGAGCGATTTTTGTTTGAGCATGTGATTTCATTAAGCCTATGTTTCATAGCCGTTTTTTGTTTCCTCACTTTTGAGAGATTTTGAGGTCAAAGGTAATGTTTCATAGCATCCCTTTTTTCCTCCCTTTTGTTTGTGTAAATTTATACACAAACAAAATATCAAAATAAGTACAATTATGACCAATGTTTCATAGCCATTTTTTGTTTCCTCACATTTGAGAGATTTAGTGTTTAGAGATTTAAAGAGTTTAAAGATAACATTTCATAGAACCCCTTGATTCCTCCATGATTTTTTGTTTTCCCTTCTTACCCCTAGTCTAGAACCCCTTGTTTCCTCCCAGAGGAGTGATTTTCCATTTGCCCCTTTTTCCGTTACCCTCTGTCTAGCGTCAAGAAGAAGCCTTGGTATTTTTTCATAGCCAGCTCGGCTTCCACTCTGTTTTGAGGTATTCTTAAACTGACGAAAAAAAACCATTGACTTCTATCTCTGCATCTGAGTCCTGACTTGAGTCCCAGCCTTACAAGTAGAACAGCTCTGGGAACCTGCTGGGCCATTTTGGACAAGATCCTCATCCGGGACTTCCAAAAGCATCCTGAACACCCTCTTTGTGCCAAGACGTGCATGTTGAAGGGAGGGGGGTACTGTCAGGATCCTGCTCTCCTCGGACAGTCTTGGACTTTGTTTCTCTGTAGCCCCCTGCTGGCTGGTCTGTGTGTATCCCTTGTATAGCTTGTTTTTGATGTTCATGTGCTTGACCTGGCCTGCCTCCCTATGTTCTCCTCCTTGTTTGTGTGCTCACCTGTTCCTCATTGTCTCTAGATTTATTTAAACCAGTTTGTGTCTGTGTCCCTTTGTGTGGTTATCGTATTGTCTCCCGTGAATATGTTCTGACCCTGTGCTCCTGTTTTTGATGTTCTGTTGTCTTCATTTTTTTGTGTGTGGACTTTTCCCTGGGGCTTTTCTTTCTGTTTGGACATTTTTTTATTTATTTTATTTTTTTATTTTTTTGAGACCGTTTCTGTTACCTGCCCAGGCATCCTTATTTCCTTAATAATAGTTAATAATTAATCAAATAATAAATAAAAATAAAAATAAATAAAAATAAATAAATAATATTTTTATTTATTTATTTATTTTTTTTGACACGGCACTATCTGCTTTTGGGTCCATCCTTTTCAAAACCTGACAGCTTTGGCTGGATGGACCATTCATGAATTTCATTTTACAAACCTACAGCTGAAATGGCTAACATGAACAAGCTCCTATTGTGGCTATGCTCTCCTGGGACTCATCTAAACTTACGTCTGATATCAAATCATCCAGATGCAACCAAACCAAATGGTAACGGGTACTATAGGTACCAGTATGGTTCCATAGTAATGGAAACTCTAAAATAAGTGTACTGTACCGGATAGTGAAAAACAGGGCTATAGTTGTTAGCACAAGTAATGCAGTCATGCATATGCCTACCAGTGGTGCCTATTTGTTTGACTGACCTGATCAGTGCACCAGTACCAGGTGGCCTGGATGGTGAGTCCAAACACCAGGCCTGGCCATGGCAGGTCTCCTGTTATCGCATCCCTAAAGAGGTGGAAGGAGTCTGCCCGAGGCTCATAGCACTTTTCACTGATATTGGTCGTGATGGAAGGGACGGCAGTCATATAGCGTGCCTGGAAGTTTTCATAACCTCCCACCCTGTGGAAAGCTGGGAACATGTGTGCAAGTTAGTGATTGTGAAAGATTAGTGAAAAATGAAATAGTGAAAGGATTAAAAAAAAAAAAGAAAATGCCATATTACCAAAGCCCATGAGGATGAATGATCCGACTACCATGATGATGGTCTGTAGAGTGTCAGTGTAGATCACTGCAGCCAGTCCACCTGAAAAACATATCTTGCTTTCAGAATCTAATGTTTTATTCCCCGTAATGTACATAATGGAAATTAATCGAGAGTGATTTGTGTGTGCATCAGTGGCGATTTCTTTAAGACTTCAAGGGAAGCTGAATTTCCCCTGCCCTGTCAAAAAATAAATGGCCAAATTTGTGCAGCTGTATTAACATTTTATGGACTATAAATCTGTTAGAACATGTTCATCTTGAAGACAAGTTCTTTCAGAATCAGCTATCATAAATTAATAAATTACATGTCCGTACATTCCCATACCGCTTCCTGGTCTCTGGTCAATGCATTTCCCCATAGACGCTGAGCGTCTCTGAGAGTGGATGGGAACTTGGGGTGTCTGTTAATAACACATTTATGATGTACAGCAAATATGAGCTTCCCCTGTTTGAAAGATCACAAATCACCACTGGTGTGCATAATCCAATTCCTTACACCACAGGGAAAGTCATTGTTGATATGCAAGTGCTCTGTCACTGCTTGTGAAGCGAAAGCTTAAACAGTCACCCCCTCATAACCAAATTGTTAAAAAAATGCTAAAATGCATGAATGTATGCTAAAGTGCCCTTTAGGAGCCAAAACGTGTGTTAAAGTGCTCCCTAGATGGCAAACAAGCCCTCTAGGAGCAAAACTCCATGCTAAAAATCCTCTAGGAGAAAAAAAGATGTGATAAAGTGCCCCTCAGGCAACCAAATGCATGCAAAAGTGCCCTTTAGGAGATAAAACATGTACTATAGTGCCCCCTAGAAGCAAAAACATGTGCTAAAGTGCCCCCTAGCAGCCAAAATGTGTGCTAAACTGCCCTCTAGGAGGCGATATGCATGTTGAAGTGCCCTCTTCAATGGCAAGGATGGGCTATACATGCCCTTTTTTAACTCCAAATAGTGCACACCACTGAGTTTGAATGGAGGGTGCCTGTATCTCTATATAAATCTAGAGATACAGGCAAATAATAGCTTATATAATAGCTCTTAATAGCTTTCAGGGTCTATTTTCAGCCTGCTGCTCCACTTTTTGGCGCTTTAACCCTTTTCTGTCACATGTTTCAAAAACTTTCATATTTATTCAACAATAATCCACTGGAAACAAGGCTTCAAGGTACCAGTCTTCCTCCAGTTTACAGCTGTCCTTCAGTTTTCTTGACAACTGTTCATCTTCATTTACAGGTGAAAATTGAAGTGTAGTGTTGAGTCTAATAAGAAAGCTGCACCCAGTAGGCCTGTTTTGAATAGGCTCTGCACTAGTCATTGCAAAACAGCAACAGAAGGCCAAAGTGCATACAAGACTCCCTCTTAATGGCCAAGAGAACAAGGCCAAGTCAGATTCAAGGAGAAAAGACTGCTTATCACAGTTAATGGGTAAATGGGTAATTAATCACAATACCACACCACAGATAAAATAAGAAGGGTGTGGTCCTGAGAAGACTTTACCCTCATGATGGAATTTATGAAGTTGATAAGGGTTAAATGACACTAGGTGGATTCACGAGAACAGGAAGTGGGTAGACAGACCTGTGACAGTGTACAGTGCAGTAATCACCAGCAACCCCACAACAGCAACGTAGATGTTCAATCCAAGAGCTTGGTTGATAAAAATGGCACCGGAAAACAAGTCCGCCTGAGTGAAGCAGAGCAGAAAACAATTCAATCAATAACACACAATATGAGTGTTGAAGTAGAAATATGGCATACAAGTTAATATGTGACTTACTGAGATCTTGGTGAACACATACAGGAAGAGGGAGAGCACAGAGAGATAGATGCGAATACGCTGTCCACCAAATCTTTTCTTCAGATACTCCGGCATGGTGATCACCTAAACACACCCACAGCTTTACTCTGTTCTTTTCCTTGTTCTTCATCTTTAAACTTTTATTTTTTATGTAAATAAATACCTTATACATAATTAATCTGCAATCAAAAAACAGGAGCAATGACATAAGGAAAAAAGTGCAATTTAAACAATGTCTCAATTATTCCATATTGAAATCAATTAAATCTTAAGTGAAAGTAGCTTCTTTTTAGTACAATATTGAGTAGAATTATCTTGAAATATGACATTCCATTGGCAGATAATTTTGTTTATTTCCAGTTTTATTTTTCTTGATTTTGGTCAATTTAGTTTCGTTTTCTATAAATAAGATTAAATTGACTTTTTATCTCAATGTTGTCTTTTTATTTCATGTTTTGGACTTTCTCATATTTTGGAAAAACTTAAAATAAGCAAAAGTATCTGTCAATTCAAGATAATTCTACCCAATAGAGAAAATGTATTAAATACAAGATATTTCCCCCTAATAAGATTTCAATTATTGAAGTGCACTAAATATTTAGTTTTTTAAGCAGCAGGTGAAGTTATCTCCTGCCTTACAAACCATTTACAAATCAAATAGGTTTAGAGTTACAGATGACTAAAAAAATAAACTGTGATTTAAGATACAAATTCACAGTGGCAATACAGTAGATGCACATTTGTATATAAGAAATAAAGTATATTAATGAGTAAGACATGCAAGGCACGTTCATTTGTAGAGCACCTTTCAACAGGGTAATTCAAAGTGCTTTACATAAAAGCAAAATATCAAGATGCAATTTGAAAAATCTAAAATAAAAAAAAAAAATCAAATTAAATCTTAAGGTTTAGCAAGATATAATTTAACCCTCAGGCCCTCTTCGGACATTTTTTCAATGTATTTTTTTTTTTATTTGTTTATTTTGGCTGCGCTTACAAAGACTCTTGAAATCCATTGTCTTTTACTCATTACTTTTATACTATCTGGACAGGAAAGAAGTTGTTTAAACATATGGTGGATGATTTGAAACTGGCTCATTCATAGGTAAGAAAATTCCTCACATCATAAACAAATGACAAATAGGATGATTGTTTCACGTTATATTAGTTTATCAGAGTAGAAGTTAGACTTTTCAGTTTTTAAGTTTAATTAGCACAAGTAATCTTACGATAGTAAGAACAGCCAATTGCATACGTTTATTTTTGGCTTGTTGCTTTGAACACCTTGAGCAGTGTGATGTCATGTGATGTCATGAGGTCTCAGATTACCTCGAGTGAGGCAGTGTGGAACAAACAGTCAGTTTCAGGGTGCAAACAAAGTAAAGTTTATTTCCCCTTTTGTCCCCCCCCCCCCCATAGAATGCAATAATTGTCCTTTGAAGGCTGTTTGTATAAATAACAAAAAACATCCCAAAAGGGAGAATAAGGTTAATCCAAAATAATGTACAAAGTAAACAAAAGGACAATTTGGTACTTAACAGCCCTCAGTCCTCTTCGGCCTTCTCCAGCCCCGAGTTCCATCCAGCCCTCTCGTCAGTGGCCTCCTTTTCGGTGTGAAATGTTTGCTCCTTTTGTTCCCCCAGCTCTGTGTCAATTAGATGCCTCACACACCTGCATGTGTGTGAGTAAGGTGCCTTGGGAACTGTAGTTTTCCTACAGTGGCCATCTTGGGTGTAGGCACATACCAGCCATCTAGCACCTGTCCCCTCGCTATGCCACACATCCCTCTCCCTGGGCCTGACGTCCTCGGCAGGATGAACGAGGCCCAAAAGGCATCTCAACGGGACAGGGCATCAGCGTTTCCATGGTGCCATCCTGGCCTGTGAAGGACAGAAGTTAAAAGGTTGCAGGCTTAAAAACCACCTTGTTACCCTCCTATTGGTCTCCTTGTTCTTTGCCATCTATTGCAACGGTGAATGGTCCATCACCAGGGTGAACTTCCTTCCAAATAGTATAGGTAGTATTTGAGCGTTTCCAGGGCCCATTTAATGGCAAGACACTCCTTCTCTACTGTAGAGTAGTTCTTCTCCCTAGGTTCCAATTTTCAGCTTAAATAAACAGGATGTTCCTTACCTTGACTGATCTGCGCCAACATGGCACCCAACCCCACTTCTGAGACATCAACCTGGACCACAAACTCTTTACTGAAGTCAGGGGAGGCGAGGACTGGTTTTGAGTACAGCGCCTCCTTCAGATTCTCAAACGCTTCTTCAGCCGCTGGGCTCCAAGTCACCAATGCGGGAGTGCTTCTCTGTGGTTAAATCTGTGAGGGGGGGGGGTGGGGGGGTGGGTAGCTAAGGTAGAAAAGTGAGCTATGAAACGTCTGTAATAGGAACACAGGCTCACAAACGATTTTACCCGTTTCTTTGTCACAGGCCTTGGCCAGTCCGGAATAGCCCCTAGTTTTGCCTCTTGAGGTTTAATAAGGCCTTGTCTGATTGTGTAGCCCAAGTAGTTCATCTCACTGAAGGCCAGTTTACATTTCTTGGGATTTTCTGTTAAGCCTGCTTTTCGGAAGGAGTCCAGAACCTTCTGCCCCCGTGCCAAATGGCTTTGCCAGTCAGCGCTCTGAATTACTATATCATCCAGATAAGCAGATGCATATTCTTCATGGGGTGCCAATACCTGATCCATTAAGTGCTGAAAGGTCACAGGTGCTCCAAAGAGGCCAAAGGGCATCATTCTGTACTGCCAAAACCCTCCAGGGGTGGCAAAAGCCATCTTCTCCTTTGATCCTGCAGACATAGGAACTTGCCAATACCCCTTGGTTAGATCCAGGGTGGTTTTAAACCATGCCTTACCAAGGCTTTCAATTAATTCATCCACATGGGGAATGGTATATGCGTCAAATTCTGACACTGTTCAACTTTCTGAAATCATTGCAGAAACGTATTGTTTTTTCAGGTTTACCCACCAACACGATCGGGTTAGACCAGGCACTACGAGACTTCTCGATCACGTTCAGCTTCAGCATCTTTTCCACTTCCTCGTCAATTACCTTTTTCCGGGCCTCCGGTACCCAATATGGCCTTTGGTTCACCGTGACCCCGGGTGGGGTGCATACTTCATGCTCAATCAGGTGGGTGCAGCCAGGGAGGGAGGAAAACACATCCTGATTGCCATCCACTAACTCCTTCGTTTGCTGCAATTGGGGAGGAAGACCAGCAAACAATGTCTCTCAGGCATGCCATTTCTTCAGGGCGTTTGCTCACCTTTCCTTTTACCGGGCTGCCGTACTTTGAGAAAGTGGGGGAAGTCAATTACAATTACCTCAAACAGTCCCAGCCACGTTACTAGAAATTTGCATTCCACTGTGGGAACTAGAACGAGGACTCTGTCACCGGGCCAGAATCGATGGAGGCATGGCTGCTCCTCCCACATCTCCTTGGCTATGTCGAGAAGACCCTTGGGTCTGTAGGAATACAACAGTTCAAAGGGTGAAAACCCTGTGGAGGATTGAGGAACTTCCCTTACCGCAAACATCAGGTAGAGCAGGAGGTGATCGCAGTTCCTGCCATCTTTGTAAGTGGCTGCCCTCAGCATGGATTTAAGTCTCTGGTTGAACCTCTCTACTAACCTATCAGTCTGGGGGTGGTAGACCGAGGTCCTGATCTCTTTCATCCGCAATAGTTTACACCACTCCATCACCCCATACATGAAGGGGGTTCCTTGGTTTGTGAGGATCTCCGACGGTATGCCCACCCGAGTGCTGTAAATGAACAGTTCTTTGGCTATTTGCTATTTGTTTAGCAGTTGCTTTCCTCAATGGAATAGCTTCTGGTTGCATAATCTACTATGACCAAGATGTACTTGTGTCCCGGGCACCTTAGGAAGTGGGCCCACAATGTCCATCCCTATCCTCTCGAAGGGGGTTTCTATAATAGGTAGCAGGATCAGGGGATTCCTATAAGTTGGCTTTGGGGCTGTGGCATGACACTCGGGACAACTGCGCCAGTAGTTCTCCATTTCCTTGTGTACCCCGGGCCAAAAGAATCTCCACAGAACTCTTTTTTTGTTGTTTTCTCTACCCCCAAGTGGCCCCCCAGCAAGTGAGAGTGTGCAAACTGTAAAACTGTAGAGCGATGAGGTTGGGGAACAAGGAGTTGGTCACCACCCTTTTTCAATATCTGATACAAAAAGGCCATTCTTCACTGCAAAGTGGGAGTAAGATGGGGCTAGCCTGGTCCCTACCAACGTTCCCTCTAGGACTTGAACATTTTTTAAGGCATTAATCAGGGTGGGATCCTGTAACTGGGCTGTTCCGTACTGACCTTTTTGCTGCTCCGAGTCATCCGTACATGTTGGTGCTGCTTCAGGCTCACTGGACTATGTTGCAAAGGCTTGGGCTAAAACAAGGAGGGCAGGACAGGGTTTGGGACATTTAAAGTTAGACCTATTCATTTGACACTTTTGAGACTTACATGCTGGAGGCCCCGACTGAGCCTCTTCTGGGCGTCCTGCCAAAGCATTTGGAAGGCTGGACAGTCCCGGCCGATGAGGACTGGCACTGGCAGGGTCTTAATCACTCCAACTTCTGTCTCAAATGAGCCCCTCGTGGTAGAGCTGTTGGATATTGGTGGGTGTCTCCATGAACACACACACAACAGGAACAGAATCAAGTGTGAGTGAGGGGAGAGGCCCACAATACGGATTCATGGACCAGGGTCCATGCACTTCCGGAATCAAGCAGGGCTTCTACATCATACTGATTTACTGTAACCGGGCAAATCAGTATTCGGTCGCAGCTTTAATGAAAGCGGCAAAATTAGTCTGTTGAGGGCTGGCGGACCCGGCGGAGGGCATGGATTCATCAGGCCTTTCACACTGCCAGGAAATATGGCCTAGTTCACCACAGCGGTAGCACTGATGAGACTCTGGGCCCTGGGGTCCTCGTTGCTGCCTCGGTGGATTCCCAGCTCTAGGGAAAGGGCTGGAATAAAAGTCAGTTGGCCTAGATGGCTTTTGGCACGGCCCTGTCAGCCGGGCAGGGACAGAGACTATCTGCTCTTTGCGGGTTAGGCGCAGCATATCGGCGGCAGCCTGGTACTGTTCTACTGCTTCAACCAGCTTTTGGGCTGTATCCAATTTCTGCTGAGTCATTATCTTTTTGGCCTTGAATGGCAGTGCTCTGAGATAGCGGTCTACTGCCAGCGTCTCTATAATTTCGGCTGGACTTTTTATGTCCGGTTCCAACCTTTTTCTAGTGACCCTGATTAGTTCGTGCATTTGAGCCCGGGGAGGTACCCTGGTTTGGAAGGCCCAGCTATGGAACCGTTGGGCCATTCAAAACTTAGTAAGGCCATGGCGCCTCAAAATCTCAGTCTTTATCTGGTCATAGTCTTGCGCCACAGTGGGCTCTAAATCTTGAAAAGCCTTAAGGGCCTCACCTGAGAAAAAGGGAGCCAGGAGTCCAACCCACTGTGGCTTAGGCCATCGTTCGCGGGCCGCTGTAGTTTTGAATGCATGCAGGTAGGCTTCCACATCATCGGTCACTCCAAGCTTGGGAATAAAATCAGCTGCTTTAAGCTTATGCCGTTCAAGCTCCTTCTCTTTGAGTTCATTGGCTCTCTCCTGCTGCTTTAACAAGGGCCTGGGCCTTCTGGATCTCCATCATCATCTTCACGAGGTTCTCCATATTAGCCTGTGGGTCATTCGTGTTCAGCTCTGCAAAAAGTTTGGTCAAAAGTTCAATATCCTGTTCTGGTTCCACCATTTACACTTAAAACCCCACTGCCCGCATTCTCTACCACTGTGATGTCATGAGAGGTCTCAGACTAGCTTGAGTGAGGCAATGGGGAACAAAGGGTGCAAACAAAGTAAAGTTTATTTCCCTTTTGTTTTTTTCCCCCCACAGGTTCCATAGAATGCAATAATTGTCCTTTGAAGGTTGTTTGCATAAATAATAAAAACATCCCAAAAGGGAGAATAAGGTTAATCCAAAATAATGTACAAAGTCAATAAAAGGTCAATTTGGTACTTAACAGCCCTCAGTCCTTAGGCCTAGTCCTCTTCAGCCTTCTCCAGCCCGGAGTTCCATCCAGCCCTCTCGTCAGTGGCCTTCTCTTTGGTGTGAAATGTTTGCTCCTTTTGTTCCCCCAGCTCTGTGTCAATTAGGTGCCTCACACACCTGCACATGTGTGTGAGGCGCCTTGGGAACTGTAGTTCTTCCTACAGCAGCCATCTTGGGTGTAGGCACATATCAGCCATCTATCACCTGTCCCCTCGCGATGCCACAATCACCATTATGTTTTTGGCTCCAACAGCCTCAACTCATATGCTACCTAGCTGCTAATGTTACATTGTGTTGTCTGTGACCAAACATCTTTGCATTGATCCTACAGTTGTGTGGAGAACATTAGCATAGTTAATGTTAGCCTATCGTATTTATTTAAGTTTGCAGTATCCAATAAATATATATTACTTTTAAATCTTCTCTATCTACCTGTCTTGCCTCTGACAAAGTACATTTTTATCTGAATAGAGTGGTCAGTGCCTTGGAAACTGTGTTTGTATGTATGTATTTACAGTCTCATCATCTGCTGGAGCTCCATCTGACCTGTGACCCCCATCAGACTCCCAGCTGCAGGTCAACCCACCTGGTGTGTAAAAGGCCAACATAAGAGCTCCCCATTAAAAAGTCAAAAGTTTCAATTAAAAAAGTGGCAATCGAGAAATTGTTTTGGGTTTTTGTAAAGCCTTATTGTGTTTGTTGTATTTTATTTGTTTATATTTTTTCTATTTTGATTATGTTAATTGACCCAGAAGTTGTGTCGTTCCTCGATGGGTTTAATTCCTACTGTCAAGGGAATGTTAGTTCACTCATCAAGCAACTGCTGCTGCAGCATCGCATTCACTGGGTAAGATTGTTTAGTTGGTAAGGGTTTGGATATGTTTTGTTTGTTTTCTCTTTCTCTTTGTTTTCATTGTTTGTTATATACAGTATATATAATAAATTAATTCATGGTTCTGAAGGCTAGTATTATCATTTTAGCAGTATAGTTTGTGATTTACAGTAACATTTTGTTGCCCCAGTCAGGGTCATTTGAGGAGAAGCAAATATGTTTAACACTAGGTACTCCCCTTCTGTGTATCAGAGGCTGTAGATAATCCTGTGACAGCAGCAGTGGTTTATAGTAGTTTAACTTCAACCAGTCATGCAGTAATTGTTGTACTTGCTTAGACATAGCAGCGGAGAATTCTGATTCTGATATCATGCTCTGATAATTAGGTGATCTGATCAGGGACATACCCAACTAGTGCTGCAAGCAGCATTGAAGGGCCCTCGCGGGGTATGGGCAGTCGGGGTATGGGCGAGTCGGGGTATGGGCGAGTCAGAGCATGTGTGTTTGCTTTGTGTCGGGGGCGATCGTTGATTTTGAGGCAATATGTTGAAACTATCTCAAGTCCCTGTCTGAGGGAGAGGCAGCGTAATTCGCTGTCTGCCAACGCTAACACCCATTACTGAATTGTCACCGTTTGTAAACTTTCTCATAACAAAGTTCTTGAGATGTTAGAGACATGATTTGAAGCGGTTGCGGGTTATTCTCTAGGAGAAATTCATTAAAGCGTGACAACAGTGACTTCCTGCTGCCAGCAGGGGGCGGTCTGACGTGGCGTGTATATAAACACGTACACGTGTTCAGAGCATGACCAGCATCATACACCATCAATTTCATGCAGTTAGGATGTTCCTTTCCTGGAGAAATCACAACTTCCTTTTTCATGGCGAAACATCAGGATTTGAGGCCTCACCGAGGCCACGCCCTAACCTTTAGAGCCACCATTTCAATGTTTTTTCATCATTGACGTCTTTAGATGCCACAGCCAAAATTTGAAGTCACTGCTGATAAATCCCTAGGACTAGTTCGTCAAAGTATGATGCCTGCAAACGGCGATATCGCTGACGTTCAATTCAAGATGGCTGACTTCCTGTCGGACTTAGGATATGGATCCAAGAGGCTTTTTTGTCCGTCCTGAAGTACTCCATGTGTCTGCCGAATTTTGTAAGTCTAGGTTAAAGATAAAGCATGGGGCTTTACATTTGAAAGTTATTTCCTGCTACCAATAGGGGGCGCTGTGAGTGTGAGTGAATATGAGTGTATAAATATGTTCAGGGCGTAACCCTTATGAAGCATCAGAGATTTGGTGCAGATAGAATATAGCATGTGGAAGTTATGATGAGTTGATGTCACATGGCGAGGGATGGAAACTCGCCGCCTCGCCGAGGCCACGCCCTCCAATGAAAACTCATGGTATTAAACACATTTCATCACAAAGGTCTTGACATGCCAGAAACACAATTTGAAGTGGTTATCCATAATTTCCTCTGAGAAATTCATTAAAGCGTGACGACAGTGACTTCCTGCTGCCAGCAGGGGGCGGTTTGACGTGGCGTGAATATAAACATATACACGTGTTCAGGGCGGGACCAGCATCATACACCATCAATTTCATGCAGTTAGGATGTTCCTTTCATGGAGAAAACACAACTGCAGGCTATAGTGTCTGGCTAGTAGGTGAATTTACGTTGCCTGCAAACGGCGTCTTCGTTGATGTTTGATTAAAAATGGCCGACTTCCTGTTTGACTTTCACCATGACGTCAAGAGGATTTTTTGTGCGCCTTGGCATGATAAACGCGTGTGCCGAGTTTCGTGAAGATACGATAAACTAACCCCTATGGGGGGGGTGTTTTGAAAGTGACAAGGGGGCGCTACTGAGCCATTTTGCCCCGCCCATTTTCAAAACCTACGAAATACGTAATTTTTCGCCGGGTCTGATGCGTCCAGAAAAAATGGGGACTTTTTAAGTATGTTCAGGCCTCCAAAAGGGCAATCAAAGACGCGGAAGAAAAAGAAAAAAAAGAATAATAAAAAATAATAATAATAATCTTTTGGAGAACAATAGGGCCTCGCGGTACCGCGACTGCTATGCAGTCGCCGCTCGGGCCCTAATAATAATAAGAATAATAATAATAATAATCTTTTGGAGAACAATAGGGCCTCGCGGTACCGCGACTGCTATGCAGTCGCCGCTCGGGCCCTAATTAAAATAACAACATAATGCCGGAAAACAGAATACTCTCCAAAAACCATAAAGACATAGTTTCATCTTACCTATCAAGTAGAAATCATGTCATCATGGTGTCTTTGCAGTCCTCTCTGTTGCTTAAGGTGATGCCTATATTCCTTTGCTGCTGCACCGATGCTAACCCTGGTCTTGTTTCACTCTCCATCAGCCTTTTTTTTGGCAGCAGCCTTCTCAAATACAGAGTTGTTATCAGTCAGTTGTTGTTGCTCCTTCTGCTGTGATGTTGTTACTGTTTCCACCTTATTTTCTTTTAGCAGCCTGTGCTATCTGACACGTCGCTAACTAGCGTAGCATCTGTGTACGCGCAACTTATTTGTGAACACAGGTGTATATGCAGAGGACGAAGGGGGAGGAGGTAATGTCAAGTTTGATTGACAAGTCACCATCCAATAACTAAGAACGGGACACATAACGCAATTGGATGAGGTTTATTCAGTCCTGCTTGTCCTACAGGTTATTTTTTTTCCTCGGTAAGTGTCACCGCATTTAATTAATTGATTGCTATCTGCGTGTGACAGTGAATTTAAGCAATATGATAAAAAAATGTCCCAAAGGTGCCGAAAGGGTACAAAGTTTAAGGAGGGTGTGAGGGGTTAAAAGAGTTGATTAAAAGGAGAAAAATATAAATTTTAAATTAAAAACAGAAGTTACAGTGCAGTGAAAAATAAAAGAAATGACATAAGAAATGGCTTGTGTGTTCTCTTTACCCCAGCTTTAATATAGATCGGCACAAAGAGCCATCCCAGAATGATGACCACTACGAGAGCCTGAAAAAATAGGACATAAGCAATAAATAATTAGTGCCAACATTTGATAAAAATTCCTGAATATACATTTTTGAGTGTTTTCAAGCTTAAACACATGAGCATCTTCACATTTATAACCTCAGTTGACAGCAATAACTGATAATATCGGTGTCACAGGTTAGAAACACAGTTGCGGAAGAAGTAATGATGATATCATCAGACTTCTTTGATTCCTCACATTCCATTCAAATCCACCGGTGGCTAGTCCTGCAGCTGCAGCAGTCCCAGCTATTCCTACAAAGTGCCCGCTGCCAATGTTGCTGGCAAATAGTGATGCTCCAATCTGTGGAGTGAAATAAGGTAAAATCAAGTCAGTTTTATTTGTATAGCCAAAAATAACAAATCACAGATTCTCCCCAATGAGTACTATATGGGTAATATACGTAGCTAATTCAGTTTGAAATCAGAGATGTTGGAGGAACACAGTTTTTGATGGAGGAAAACAGAAAAGAGCAATCAGCCAACAAACAATGTATTGTCTAAGTTGTGTTTTTGGTAAACACATTTTGAAAAGAACATCTCGTCTCACTCGCATTTCAAATACTGGTTATTAGACTGGATTCAAAGGTGGTGTAGAAGAACATGAATGACACTGAGTGCCACTACAGTGATAACAAAGATTCCAGGTGACTGTCCGTTTCCAGTATGCCAGTATAATAAATAACTAAAACATTATGTGCACACTGATGATTCAACTTTGACACACTCCAACACATTTTATACTCATTAGCACAAAGCAATAAAAACTTGTTATCATAAGCATGTTTATTGCTTTAAGGTTAATGCAGATGAGAAGAGTAAGAACAAGCTCAATCTCAATAAGCATGAAAGTGAGTGTTTGTGTTATTTAGGTGCTGCTGGACACTCACTGGCCACCACACCATAGTCCGCCCTGCAAGGAAGAAACCGCCAACTGTGGATCTGTTTGTGCGGACCATAGCCTGCAACAGAAATGGACATTTTGGACTATCCTTTAATACATTTGTGCAAAACTGTATAGATTCTCTTAGTGTCTACTTATACTTTATATATATATATATATATATATATATATATATATATATATATATATATATATACCTACACACACACTACAACCATAAATAGTTTTTTTTATATATTCTATTTTTATTCTTGTCTATATGGTATTTAATTGTTGCTCTTTTTAATGTGCTATGAAATGTACTTTTACTTAACATTTTCAATTCAGGACTTTTACTCATGATTGAGTATCTCATCTCATCTTCTATAGCCCCTTATTTCTCATTAGGGGCACAGGGGTCTGCTGGAGCCAAACCCAGCGCATTACGGCGAGAGGCAGGGATACACCCTAGATGGTCGCCAGCCAATCGTGGGGCACACACACCATTCACTCCTGGGGGCAATTTAGAGTTGGCAATTAACTCCTGGGGGCAATTTAGAGTTGGCAATTAACCTGAGCATGTTTTTGGACTGTGGGAGGAAGTTGGAGTACCCGGTGAAAACCCACGCAGACACGAGGAGAACATGCAAACTCCACACAGAAAGGTCCCAGACCCAGGACCCAAGGAGGTGTTGAACCTGCGACCTTCTTGTTGTGAGGCAACAGCGCTAACCCCTGTCCCACGGTGTCGCCCTGATTGAGTACTTCATCAAAATGAATATCGTTGGATATTTGTTAATGATTACATTTCTGCAATCATGAAGATTGAAGAAAAGAGGGAAAGAACATCACAAAATCACTGCATACAATTCAATATCATCACTGACTGCACATGTGAATCTGTTTTAAATAAATATATGCAACTTGAAATGTAGAAATCATCTGAGCTTCTATCAAACATATGTGAACCAGGTTTGAGTAAAATGCTATGATTGCACAATATCTTCAATACCTATTATATTAGCTTAGAAATTGGTGTTATTTTGAATTTACCAAAATTAAAATACATTTTCCTTTTTGGCTCAATAAAAACAGACTTTCATTTAATTTACATGACTGAAACTCACAACTCTCACAACCATAAAAAACAGTTAACTATTTACAGGGAAGAAGGACTTAGAAAATGGTCAACTGAGAGGCTGAGACACTCACCCAAACTCCAACAGCCAGGACAACCACAAAGTAAATCACAATGACGGATATATCTGCTGCATTGTTAAGGGCCACCGTGATCGTGCTGTTTCTCGCATTTCTCCGTATGAAGGAGAATCCAAAGTAACCGTGAGTCATGTTGCTGAAAGGTCCAGCAAAGAAAACAAGAGAGCTGGAGAAGTCACTGCTCTTTGACTGAATCGCCTACAAAGGCACTTATTGTACCTTTGGTCCAGCAGGCAGGTGGAGGTGTGTTTATGTGCGGAGTGTGAGAAAGATGAGAGGAGGAGGGGAGAGAGAGAGAGAGAGAGAGAGAGAGAAAACAGGCCTCTAATAAATGACCAGATATATTTCAAATTAAGAAATAACCCTTTCTGAGTCATGAATGTGAAAATGAGTGTTAAAAATGTTTAACCTTTCAACAAATAATGCAGTTAATGATCAACCCACAAAGAAATACAGTATATTCAGTAAAGACATTTACAGGTTCCACGTTTAAACTCAATTCAATTCAAACACATACAACTGAACTCTAAACATTTTAATTAACAAAAAACTGTATCAAACTGCAATTAAGAAATTTAGATAGATTTCAAATAAGGTTCAACTGATTAGCTTAACATAATTTTAATGTGTGTAAGCTGCCCTCTCAATGCTCCCTCGCACCATTGTTAATGTGTAAAATATGTAAAGTTAACAAATGTTACTGATATTGTAACACCAGAGGAAATTCTAAATATAATTATGCACTAATGCTATTAAAATATACAGTAATTAGTTGGCAACAAGGAAATATTTTCTCATTTTCTGCAAGTCTATGACAAAAAAGGGCCTGATTCTCCTCACTCCAGCTATAGTGTTTCTCCTTTAACACTCAAGAGTTTATCTGTGTGTTAATTATTAGTTTAAAGGTCAGTGTTTGGAGTGCGAAAACTATTCAGTATTGTGTGGCAGCCTCTGATTTCCAATAAAAGTGTTGGACCTGACCCTTGGACTTGTGATTTTGACAGATCAGCTGTGGACTAGTCACATTGGTTTTATTTGGAGCCAATCCTTCATTTCAGATCATAACCAGCTTCACTTTCAATAACGATCATTGTGTTATTCCACCTCCAAATAAAGGAATGTAGGATTCCTGCTGAAAAAAAAATAAATTAAAAAAAATACTGTAGTACTACTATACTAGCAGCCTCTAGGTGTCACTGCAGGAGAGTGAAACAAGGTGACTAAAAGCTTGTGTAAAAGATGAAGATATTTACTCTTCCTTACTAATATACTTAAAATCTCATTCAATATGTGAGTCAAAAAGTCCAAAAACACAAGTGCTTTCACTTGGCCTCTTCCCAAGACTGTGTGGGTGTGGACGGACTGTTTGTGACAATTTAAACTGTTATCACTGTTATTGGATCAAAGTCTAGTGCCTGGGGGCATAATGAAGCTTTATTTGTCCCTTGGTTTGCAACCAATCTTCTTTCAGGCCTTCTGGAAATGCGTGCGGTAACTGTACGCTCGGCTGCTGCTCGGTGCGGGCAGGCGGGTTGAGCGAGAGTTGTGTGCTTCCGTACGTCGCGCCCGTCAGCGCGACTGGAAAGAGCGCAGTTTGCAGGTTCTCCATGCATTTATAGCCTTCGTGTCATCACCGCCCAGTGACGCACTACAGCCAATCAGAGTCCGCTTTCTGGGGGACCCCTGCTGGGATTACCTGTGACGTAGTTGCTGGATCTGACGGAAACGCGGGTGGCGCTGTTGAGTACCACGGGGCTCCTTTGTTTAGGGACATGTGGCAAAGGGGTTTCCTTTGTCTCAAGGGACAAAGGAACTCAAATCAGGCTTCAGGCTTGCCTGGAGGCCTGAAATTCCTCAGGGCGAGGCACAACAAGGTTAAATACAAGAAATTAAAATACTGCAGCCATATTAGAATAATATTTCCTGTAACAAATTGCACAGTTACAAACAGCACTTTAACACCCCAAAACCCCCATTAAGATTTAAATTGAGCCATGTCTGTATGCACAAGCTAAGCCATACATATTGAGAAATATACTATAGAGTAACTGCTGTATACAGAAAACAATTACGCTAGGAACAAGGAGTCAGAGCCTCCTTCATCATCACCTATTGTAATTATGATTGTAATTCGGAATTAACTAATGCTTAAAAGGTTTGAGTAATCATCAACCAAATAAAAACTAATTTTATTGAAACAGTGATTTAATTATGCATTGAACTGCATTAATTGGATCTTACAGACTTTATTTTGTTTATTTATTTGTTGCGGTTCTGAGCTCACTGTTACAGTTAATACAATTTACTTTCAACATGTTCTTCATTCCTCACCAAGTGTGGTGTTTCAACACAGCAAGTTGGCCTCTTGCAGCTTTATCTGTAATTATAATGCTGACATCTGTGTTGATGGTGAAATTTTTATTTGATTATCTTAATTAGAAATTGCACACATGGCAACATTACACACAGTAAGCTGCTTCCAACTTGTACAGTTATTTTATATTTTATATTCCCATTTCCCATTTTTATTATTTTATTGTACGCAGGAGGAAAGTCTAAATCCTTATCCCCCAAAATGAGAAAGAAACATTAAAGAATGCTTTATATTGGTTTTATTCCCTTAGACAAGGAATCACATTAAACACAGTTATTGCTTTGCATTCATTCAATAAATTTGTATTGTTTGTGCAACCATTACAGTGACAGAGCCACTACCACCACAGCTTTCTACCAAAATGCCTGGATGGGGAGGAGATGAAGAGATGTAAAGGAGTGAAATAGGGGATTTAGCAGACTGTTACTGTAACACATGGCTGCTTGAAATCTCTAAATGGGGACAATCAATATTCACTTGAATGAAAATCAATCACTGGAATGAGGTCAGCTTTCCGCATGGATTAAGGCTTGGTCACACTCAGCCCAGATTTTAAACCCAAGAGGAGACTTTGGCTTTCTAAGGGGTCCAGATTTTGATTTTGCATTTACTCATGTGTTTCACCAAAACTGAAATCTGAACACAATAATTTCAGTGAGAGCTGGCCGATGTTTGGAACACAAACACAGCCACAGAGTTCACACAGCAAGACCACAAACAAGCTACTGCTGATGAGTGCAAGACATTGATCTCTTACAGTTCATTGTCCATACAGTAAAAGTGTGGGGAGTTATTGCAGTTGTTTTTGGCAAATGGAGCAGTGATTCAGTGGTCAACACAATTGTGTTTTATGAGCTTCGCCTTGTATTTAAATGTCTGTAGGGTAACTTTCCATGGGAATTAATAATAATAATAATAATAATATGGATAATAAATCCAAATTTTACATAATTGATGGTTGGCCTTTAGCAAGAAATTTAAATATTGTTGGGGAAAACATATTGTAGCATAATATTGGCTAAAACAAACAGCTTTAAAGGGATAGTTCTATATTACTATACATTTCTATAGTTATAGCAATAGCTATACCTATACACCTTTAGCTGATATCTTTAGCTGAGTTTGATGAGGAGCAGGTCACGGCTGTGCTCTGCTGGTCTGGAAACAGCTTGTATCAACAAAAAAGGTAAAGAACCTATTGCTATGACAATGGGCGAATGTTAAAAAATGTTGAACTATCCCTTTAATGCAAGTACACTCCTCAATCATGTGCACATTGCTTATTGCTTACTTACCCCTTCATGCACTGGGCATTCCTCTATCACATGCACATACTCTTGAGCCCAAACCACAGGACTATTGACTATTCAAAATTTCCCAGCTTAATTTACCATGGAACGTACCAATCTAACATTGTCTTTTACTACAGATAAAAATATTTATTTAAAACTTAAAACAAGACCAAACCAGACCCAAATCAGGAACAAAAAATGAAATAAGCTAAATAATCTGCAATGCAAAGTTCAATGATTAATATGATAAAAGTTCAAAGATCAAATATTTGTCCATATAATCATAATAATCACGCTGAGGATTATTACAGAAGAATACATTCTGTAAGATGTTATAAAGGAGATTATAAAGGACTAAATTAAATAATCACACAAACAAATCTAAATTAAATATTAAAATAGAAGTTAGTTGTAGCCTTACTGATATTACTGATATTATTCATTCATCTTCTATACCCGCTTATTCCTCATTAGGGTCACGGGGGTTTGCTGGAGCCAATCCCAGCGCATTACAAGTGAGAGGCAGGGATACACCCAAGATGGTCACCAGCCTATCGTGAGTATGGATGGAGTATATTTACTTTGTTGTGTTGGAGTTCACTTTAAGAATCTTTCACAACATATTTCAATAACAAATGTCAATGAATCATTGATACAACTAATAAATAACACTGAACAATATACTTAAAGACTACAGTATATTTGGAGAGGACATCTATGGAGGGCAAGAAGGGCATTTAAGGGCTTTTAGTTAATGGAAAATGCTGATAATGATATTGGTTTGTTGCATTGTTTAGTGTTTGCACTGTGTATTTATTTAAAACATTAAACAGTCATGGTTGGATTGTTGTTCTGATTTGCGTAGGTGCTGCTTGTATTATCTGTGTGGGTATTTACACAATAGTACTTCATTAAATAGGCATTATATACAATATTTTATTCCTTAATGGCGCAAATGTATTTCTGGATGAATCATAAGGGAAATTCTCTTAATCTGCAGCTGCAGATGAGTGTCTACTGACAGCTTAAATCTAGATGAAAGTTCATCCTTTTCCGTGAAAGGAGAAAAAAATGCAGAGGAGCCAAAGGCTTAAGAATAAAGTCTTCTAAACCACATGTGGATTTAAGAAGGTTCTCTTTGAAAGTAGAAGATAGTTATCAAGAGATCAACAAAATTATTGGAGTACAGTAGAGAGCAGAGTTCACTCGTAGGCCAAGCAGCATAACAAATAGTTCAAGAGTTGAAATTACATCACCATCTTTGGGAACAGGTCCATGTCCAGTAACAGAGGAGCATTGTGAGCTCAGGTCATGGCCAAGAATGAAGGGTTATCAACCAGGGAGCTTGCGATGACCTGGTCATATAGATAAGGGTGAAGAGCCCCCCCCCCCCCGTGAGTCAAAAATCACATCATAACCCCCCTGATCTGATCACACTAGGGTTCATGTGCGCAGAACACAAACAAGAGCTGAACAGACTCATTATCAAACACCGGTGTGACATTGTTTCCAGCTGCACTGCATTTCAGTAATTGCTGAAGCGGGGATCTCGTTAAGTGTTGTTTTCTTAAGTGCTACACCTGTGTGCTTCCTGAAGGGGCAACACGGTGGGCAGGGGTTAGTAGTGTTGCCTCACAGCAAGACCCCCTTGGTTTGGGACCTTTCTGTGTGGAGTTTGCATGTTCTCCTGTGGTTCTCTGGCTTCTTCCCACAGTCCCAAAATATGCTGAGGTTAATTGGAGACACTAAATTGTCCATAGGTGTGAGCGAATGGTGTGTGTGCCCCACAATAGGTTGGTGACCGTATGGGGTGTATCCCTGCCTCTCGCCTGTAATGCCCTGCGATTGACTCCAGCAGACCCTCGTGACCGTGTTCCTAATGAGGAATGAGTGGGTATAGAAGATGAATGAATGAATGTTTCGTGAAATGACAAGTCAAAATATCTGCTGAGAAAAAGTCCTATGATTCTGATTTGATTTGAAAAAAACATGCTCAGACTGGCAAAATTTGTGTGATAAGATAAAAAACAAACAAACATGTAAAGCACAAGATGCACTGAGCTTTAAGGGAAAACAGTGAATCAGTCAAACGCATCTTGATCTTGATTTCAAAACAGTTTTAACTAAGATGCAAAAGTTTCATTTACACAACAAAAACTAATGAGAAAAATTGAAGTATGCCTTCTTTTTTATATTGGTGACAAACAACTAGTGGTTCTGGTGGTGTCTGCTTTCCACAGAAAAAGAAATATGAAAAAAAAACCTCACTTTCTGTATTAGGTTTTTAACACCATACAAGAAACTTTTATAGATGTTATATCCACAAGGTGGCACAGTAGCACAGCTCTGCAAAAACAGTGCTTCACTGATTTTAAGGTGTGAAGACTCTGTAAGAGCTGTGGTAGAAGAGAAATGAGATGAATTTACACATACTGAGTTTGAAGTTTTTATTCATATAGTTCTCAGTCTTGATCAATTACCTGAACTCCTGCCATATCTATGTTTAAATAGCAGGTCAAGGGTTATAGGAGATGTTGAACAGTGACACATGTGTTCTGTTTCCCTGTGTATCAAATTCACCATTATTGTGCTTTTTTCTGGAAAAAGTTGGTGCTCAAAATCAACCAAATGATTAAAAAACACACAAATGTGATAACAAATATGCAAATGAATTAATAAACAATAGCAACAGTATTGTGGCTCATCACAATATATCAATATTACATAATAATAAGTCAATTTAAGTGCCCACAATGGCACTAGAACAGATATGGGGTTGAATTCATCCTGCAATGCAGTGATAGACCTATAGACTCATTTCTTTCCTCTGCCCTAAATATATATACTAAGTAAAGGGAGTTCTCAAATACCAAAAAAATGGTTTTAATTAATTTAGTAAACTGCCACACAAGCCTTGATAATATGCCAAACTGAAGTGTACCTCTCCCAAAGAGAGGTACACAGAGAGAGAGAGACTGACTGCCTCCTCTCAGACAGAATCTGACCTGTCACTCTTTTTCCAAACACTGATCAGAGTGAACAAAATCCCAACTCAATGTAAAGAAACCTATTCAAATTACTTGGAGGAAGAAACCTAAAAACCAATGTAGAATAGGACGTTATCTGGCCCAAAAAATGGATCATGAATTGACGGAAGTGAAATGGGTGGTGAACTCCTTTGAAATAGCTCTCTCTCTCTCTCTCTCTCTCTCTCTCATTTAGTGTTTTTTTTCATTTTTTTTTATTTAATAATAATTGTCTATATTAGACTTTGCTAACATTTCCTCCCCTCAGCTGTGTTTAATCAGCCTAAATGTTCCTACATGAATTTAAAATTATTAAAATATATTATATATATTATATGCATAATATATATTCTATTATTTATTATTATATAGTATATTAATGTCCCAATGTTGACCTGAAATTGGAACCCCTAAATATCTTAATTCACTGGCAGATATTTTAACCTATTACAAGTTCTTTTTTCTTCATTTTAGTCAATTTAATCTTTTTTTTTTTTTTAAGAAAATCTTAGTTTTGTTTTCTCATGGCAAGAACAAACTGACCCAATTTCGGAAAAAAACTAATTGAAATAAGATAAATTATCTGCCAGTGAAATAAGATAATTCCACAATATTGGGCTAATTTGCCCAAAATTTCAGTTTTTGCAGTGGAGTGAAGAGATTGCAGCTCTCATGTTGCTCAACTGGCTGGAGTTTCTATCTGGCTGCAGTCGTCATGATTGACAGTTTGTTGTTTTCACACCAACAGCAGTCCATTTCAACCGAAGGTGTTAATTTGGTTCATACTGTTGTTGCGAAAACATCAATTGCACTAAATCAAAAGGACTGAGACCTCCAAAAGGAGGTGGTCTCTGTCTGCTTGACTCTGTACCAAATGGCAAACTTTGGTCGGTCCCTCGGGTGGGAAAGTGAACTTGGGGCCAAATGAGGGGATACAAATTATTTTGACGTTGTGGGACTTTGGAACAATGTTCATTCCATATGACCTCATTCATTTGTGAAAATAGTTCATCTCTGTCACAGCGGTGAGGTTGTCTTGTTTTGGGTTTTTTGTCTTGAGTGCATTTCCTATTTCATTTTGAAATCCTAACTCTCCTCTCATTTCAGGACACTTGCTTTTCCTCATGTGTCACCAGACTGATTGTCTTCACTGATTCCTGATTGTGTCCACCTGTTCCCCATTTCACTCCATGTGTATAGTCTGTGTCTTCCCTTGTCTTGTGCTGAAGTGTTAACATTTGTTGTTCACCAAAGCCAGCCTTGTATCCACAGCCTGAACCTTGTCCTTGTGACTTTTTGTTTTGTAAGTTTCATAGTTTTCAGATCTAGTTGAGTTTTTTTTTTTTTTTTTTCCCTCGGTGAAATTCCATGTGAAGTGTGAACAAGTGAAAAATGCTGCCCAACATATTCAGGTGGTTAAAAAAAACAAAAAACACATGAGGTCCCAGGGTTGGAAGTTTCTAACGGTAAGAGAAAATCTTAGTTTCCATAACAACACTGGTTGCAGCCAAGAAATATCCTAACAGAAAAGCCCACGATTGAGTGTCTGAAAGAGTAAAATGTGGAGTCAGGAGTGGAGCCAAGACTGTTATAGCTGCAGTTAACATAGCCACAGAAAGATGAGACCCAGCTCTGGCTTTACAATAAATAAACCAACTACTAACCAATGATTCCACTATATTATGTCTCTCAGTAAAGTGTCATTATATTACACTTTTATTGGTAGCTACAAAGAGGTAGTATGGTAAAATAACAATCAAGGAACATCAGAATATTTCCTGTAACAATAAACTTGTTACTCAGAAAATATAGAAAGTTATTAAACTCAGTTTAGTTTGTTTTACTGTACATTAAAAAAACACATGATCCATAATATATATGTTAGCCTGAATGAATCCACTCCTCCAAGTCATCATAATATTCATATTCCTTGAAGTACTGGTCGAGGTGGTGGAGTTGGAGCCATATTTGACTCAAGTCTATTAATAATCCCTAAACCTAAACAAAAACACAATTCATTTGAAAGTCTTGTTCTTAGCCTCACTCACCCAACCCGGAAAACATTAGAGCCAATATTATTTTTTACAGTATATCGAGCTCCTGGCCCTTCTGAATTTTTACCTGAATTTGCAGATTTTGCATCAGGCTTGATTCTTAAAAAAGATAAAGTAATTATCGTAGGTGACTTTAACATTCATGTGGACAACCACAATGATAGTCTCAGCACCGCGTTTACCTCGCTATTAGACTCAATCGGATTTTGTCAAAATGTAAATAAACCGACTCTTGTTCTCTCATATGGCATTGAAATAGATAACCTATTAGTCTTTCAACAGAATCCTCTTCTCTCTGACCATTTTCTAATAACCTTTGAGTTCATTCTGCTGGGCTATAAGCCGTTGTGCAGAAACTCCTACACCAGATGTTTAGGTGATAGTGCTGTAGCCAAATTTAAGGAAATGATTCCTTCAGCATTGAAATCAATGTCATGTCTAAATATAATAGAGGATTTGTCTGCTTCTTTTAACCCCTCACAAATAGATAATTTTGTTGATAACATTACAGGCTCATTCCGAACAACTCTTAATTCTATTGCTCCTCTGAAAAAGAGGACAATTAAACAAAGAAGGTTAGCACCTTGGTATAACCAGCAGACTCATAAATTAAAGCAAGAGACGCGTAAATCTGAACGCAAATGGAGTACCACTAAACTAGAAGAATCTCATCTGGTCTGGCAAAATAATCTCAAAATATACAGGAAGGCTCTCCGTAATGCCAGAGCAGCCTACTACTCTTCATTAATACAGGTGAATAACAACCCCAGGTTTCTCTTCAGCACTGTAGCCAGGCTAACAGAGAACCACAGCTCTACAGAACCATCTATTCCCTTAGAACTAAGTAGCAATGACTTCATGAGCTTCTTTAATAATAAAATCACATCCATTAGAGACTAAATCCATCACCTCCTACCCTCAACAGGTATTGATCTGTATAGTGATACAGCAAGTTTGGAAACAGCTGTAAATCCTAATATGTATTTAGACTTTTTTACTCCCATCGACCTTCATCAATTAACTTTAATCATTTCTGCAGCTAAGCTGTCAACCTGTCTTTTAGACCCCATCCCAACCAGGCTGCTCAAGGATGTGTTACCTCTAGTTAGTCATTCTTTATTGGATACGATTAATCTATCTTTATTATCAGGTTATGTTCCTCAGTCCTTTAAGGTAGCTGTAATTAAAGTGCTTCTTAAAAAGCCCACATTAGACCCAGAGGCCTTAGCCAACTACAGACCGATATCAAACCTTCCCTTCCTGTCTAAGATACTTAAGAAAGTTGTAGCCAATCAGCTGTGTGACTTTCTCTATAACAATATTCTATTTGAGGATTTTCAATCAGGATTTAGAGTGCATCATAGCACAGAGACCGCATTAGTCAAAGTTACAAATGACCTTCTAATGGCATCTGACAAAGGATTTATCTCTGTACTTGTCCTGTTAGATCTTAGTGCCCCATTTGACACCATTGACCATCAAATTCTTTTACAGAGACTGGAGCATCAAATTGGCATCAAAGGAACCGCCCTAAGCTGGTGTAGCAGGATGATGATTGGGCAGCTCCACAGTTATGTCCCCTTTAATTATCTGGCCCCCAGTAGCCAATCGCTGTCCACCAGTCTGCCATAAAGGCAGCCGGAGGGCTATGGATCGGTCTCTTACAGAGGACTGAGCCACGCCCACTTCCGGCCGCTCCACTTCCTGGTTCTTTGTTTCTCCTGGTTTCAGGTAGGATCACGGTCACCACAGGGTTGCTATGTCCCTTGGTGGGATGTTAAAGAGGGTTTTGTGGTTTCCCCAGTGTGGTTGACTTGGAGGAGAGGGCACCGGTGAGCCGGTAAGATTGCCGCGGCTCCTGCTACTTCGGCCGGCGCACTCCTCTTGCTCCGGGTGGTCTCCTCTCTCCCACCGCGGCGTGGCTGCATTGTGGCGATTCAGTAAGTTCTGCCCACCGATCACTCTGTGTACCGCCCTGTTTAATTTTATTCTAAATTGGAGTATATTTATCACAGAGTCTGCGTCGCTATCTGGGAACACGACGGCCAACCATAACTCGTCCCAAAACACTGCTGTTTTGCCTCGGATTATTTTTATTGTTCAATTGTGTTTGCTACTCAAGCGCCGCCCCGAATCACGCCTGTCGCCGCACGCCGCCTTTCTGGATCGGATTAACCGGGCGCTGTGCTTCCGGAGCGGCACGACCGGCTGATGGGACAGTAGTTTTAACATTTACTCTGTCGGGTGGATTGTTTTATGTTTAGCGTGAATTCACAATTATTCTTTTGTTTTGTTTCTTTTGAATTATTCAGTTTTGTTGTTTAGTTCTGCTATAATTATTGCTAATCTGTTTTCTTTATACGTGATTGCAAAGTTACTTTGTGCTTTTGTTTATTTGTTTTCATTGATGAATTTGTTTCCTCATTGGTGTTACGTTCACCTTATAATTTGGCATAGTTTAATTTCTTTGTTTTATTTCATTTCGTAAATGGTTTAGTTATTTTCTTATTAGCCGTTTTGTGAGGTTGCCGTGATATGGTATTTAGTTTCTTTCGTTTTTTTTTTGGTTTTGAGTTTTCTTTAGTTGCTTCCTATTTTGTGATCTTTAGTTATACAGGATTTTGGGTTCTTACGACCATTTCTTCTGTTTCCTTGAACTCTGTTATTTTTTCCCATTGTTTTGAGTTTACTGTTTATTTCCTATGTTGTACACCTGCCAACCTCTAATTAGTTTTCTTTTGTCCTAGTAGCTGAGGAGCGACAGAGGAGCCGGTGGCGTTGGTGGCGGGACCCTCTTCCTGTGTGCTGTGTTCCCCTCACTGGTTCTCCGTGGTCACACACACCCCTCCCCTCTTGTGCGTGTTTGTGTGTGTGTTGGGTGTTTGTGTGGAGTGTGCCATGGACGAGTGAGGTCTCTCTTTCCTTCTAGGGTCCCAGGTTACCCCCACACAGTCCACCTCCCCTTTGTATGTCTCAGCTCTGGGTCAGTTAGTTCCTTCCACTCACAATAGTTTTAAATGCTTCTTATAAAGGTGTTTTATGAATTGTGATTGATTAAATAAAATATTATTGTATACCTGGAACCACGTCTGGTGCCTCTTAGTTACACCTAATACTCATAACTCTTATTTCCCTGGGTGAGAACCCCCAGGGTGGCATTGTCTGGCTTCTTCCCATTAGTACACCCCGAACCATCCCAACCTTTCCTCGCGCCACACTGGTTTAAGTCATATTTTTTAGATCAAACTCAATTTGTTCAGGTCAATGATAAATCCTCCACGCAAACCACAGTTTGCCATGGAGTCCCACAAGGTTCTGTACTTGGACCACCTTCTATTTAGTTTATATATGCTTCATTTAGGGAACATTATTAAGAATCACTCCATTAACTTTCACTGTTATGCTGATGACACCCAATTATATTTATCAATCAAACCTGATGAAACCAACCAGCTAACTAAACTCCAAACATGCCTTAAGGATATAAAAAGTTGGATGACCTACAACTTTTTAATGTTTAAATTCAGACAAAACTGAAGTTCTTGTAATTGGACCCAAATACCTCAAACTCTCTTTCTAGAGAATTAGTTACTGTTGTGCCCACAAAGGTGATAAACATCTTCAGCCAGACGCCTGGCTGAGCCTGGAACTTGTGACCCTTCCCCCGTCAGGAAACTCAGTTTCACACCTTCAAGGAATGTCACCAGAGGTATAAAGGCACCGGCCTTTCCCCTCTCAAACGACTCTTCGACTTTGCTCTCTTGCACTCCAGAGTCTCTTCTACTCTTCTCAAACATCAGCTCCAACTCTCTCCCAGGCTCCTGCTCATCAACAGAGCACCGCTCTGTAGCAGGAGAAGCTGCAGGACAGAAGCCTTCAGCAGCTTCTCTGCTCTAAAAGGGATTATCCAGCTGCTTTCAGCGTCTCACGGACCTGCAATTGACCAAGGACTCAACGACGTCCAGCCCGCAGCACTGAAGAAACTCAGGCCTGGTTCTACAACCAGACAAGGATTAACAAAGAGCAACGCAACCTACACAACGGATCTACTCCTCAACAAACACCACAGCTGCAACAACATCTCAAGCTACTCAAGGAAGCAGAACCAGAGACCAACGCTTCTTCTTCCTTTCCACTGGTAACATGACTTGGGCAGAACAGAACATTAACAAACACGGTTAAGCCAGACTGTTGAACTTTGTTAATGTGATGAGATCATAGGCTACAGTTCACTGTGTTTTAGGTCTGTAAGAAGATTTAGTTTGATATTAGTGTCCCAACCTGCATGATTCTTTCTGATAGTCAATTCTACCTGAAGAATTAGTGCAAGACACAACATATTAATGGTGCCGCACTTGAGGCAAGTACTGTGCACAACATTACTTTAGATGGGATCACCCTGGCCAGCTCCACTGTAAAGAATCTTGGAGTTGTTTTTGATCAGGATCTGTCCTTTAATGCCCACATGAAACAAATTTCGAGGACTGCATTCTTCCACTTACGTAATATCACTAAAATCAGACGCATTGTTTCTCAAGCGGATGCAGAAAAACTAGTCCACGCATTTGTTACTTCCAGGCTGGACTATTGTAACTCTTTGTTATCAGGCTGCTCCAATAAGTCTCTTAGGACTCTGCAGCTAATTCAGAATGCTGCTGCATGAGTTCTGACAGGAACCAAGATTAGAGATCACATCTCTCCCATTTTGGCCTCCTTGCAGTGGCTACCTATTAAATCGAGAATAGAATTTAAGATTCTTCTCCTTATATTCAAAACTCTTCATGGTCAGGCACCATCATATATAAAAGAGCTCATAACACCTTACTACCCCTCTAGAACACTGTGCTCTCAGGATGCTGGGCTCCTTGTGGTTCCTATTGTCTCCAAAAGTAGAATGGGAGCCAGAGCCTTCAGCTATCAAGCTCCTCTTCTCTGGAACAATCTACCATTCTGGGTTCGGTAGGCAGACACAGATATCACTTTTAAGATTAGACTCAAGACTTTCCTTTTTGATAAAGCTTATACCTAGGGCTGGCTCTGGTCATCCCTTAGTTATGCTGCCATAGGATTAGACTGCTGGGGGACTCCTCTCTCTCTCGCTTTCTCTCTCTCTCCCTCTCTCTCGCTTTCTCTCTCTCTCCCTCACCCTCTCTCTCACATTCCCTCTCTCTCTCTCTCTCTCTCTCTCTCTCTCTCTCTCTCTCTCCCTCTCTCTCGCTCTCTCCATCTCCATCTGTGGACATGTAAGTCCACAGATGGATGTTACTAACGAAACTCCCCGGAGTTTCTGTGCTCTATCGTCCAGCAGGTTCTCGTGGATCGTGGCTGCTGCTGTGATCCTGCACGACGTCCACTACACATTTATTACTGGGAGTGGCTACTGCTTCAGTTCAGCCGCATGAGGCCCAATTATGACGACAACTGATGCGACTCATCAAGGCCCCCCTGATTCTCTACAGACTGAATCATTTTTACATCTCACATACTGATAAATCATCATCAGATGCATGTCTGTCAGTCCTGGTTCATCTATAGCCTGTCCGTCCATGGGAGTGGATCTCTCCTTCACTGTGGTTCTCTGCGAGGTTTCTCCTTTTTCCCACTGGGTTTTGGAGTTTTTCCTTGCCGCGAAGGAGGGTCTAAGGCGGGGGATGTCTGGGTCGCTGACATTTTGTGAAGCCCAGTGAGGCAACTGGGTTGTGATGTTGGGCTATAAATAAATTTGAATTGAATTTAAATTCAAGCAAGATGACTAATTTCTTCATTGATTGACAATGATTGACATTTCATCTTCTTTTGATTTATTTGTCTGGTAAATACTATCACATATTTACTATCACATGAAAAACACAAAGCAGTGTTTTTCATTCATCACATTAATGTTGAGAGCATTTTTCTTGAAAAATTAACTAAATGATTAAGGCAAGATTATTTGTATGAGAAATTTCAACAACAATGTAATTCAAACTCATTTACATAAAACATCCAAAGCATCTTAAAAGTTGATTAAAAAGGTAAATCAGTTGATTAAAAAGGTAAATTTTTAAATTAATTAAAATAAATAAGATTAAATCAATAAATTGATATTATGAACAAAAACTTTAAAAACAGTTGAAACAAGTTTCTCTTTATAGATGTCCTAATGAATCTGGAGATTAGTTTTCCACCACCTATGTTAAGCTTTTCTGCACTCTCTTTTACTGATGCTGAGCATGTCATTTCTCCGTAGAGATCTCTTCTTACCAGAGATCACCTTCACTTTCACCGGCACAATGGCAAGATCTGTAACTTTAGTGTTGAAGTTGTCCACAAGTTCAGTTACTGTAATAAAGGGGAGGGCAGTGGTGGGGGGGAAGGCCTGGATTAACCTTTTCTCTAATGTTATCAGTGATGTACCGTTTCGAGATTACTTCTGTTTGAACTCTCCTGTGCAGCGCTGTCCCTCCCTACATGTAAAAATATTATATATATATATATAAAATACTCACTGTGCATAGGGCACCACAGCCCATCAAGGGGCGCCTATTTTATGCAAGGTTGAAGCATTTTTTGCAAATATGCAAAAAATGTGCGCATGGAGCACATTTTGCCGAGAGGCGCACATAGACTACCAAGTCAGCCCAAGGCAGGAGAGAGAAAAAAAGAGAAGTGTAATCTGACACAGTACTGCACATGTTGCCAGAATGATTGACAGCACTCAGCCTTTGACAAACGGTCAGATGCATCAACAGGTTGTTAGATGAGGATGAACAGATGGCATCCAAATGACAATATGAGTCAGGAGCAAATAAAAGAAGGAAAAAACAAAAAACAAGAGGAGGCTTGTGCACTTGAATGTGGGCATGTTGTTGAAATAAAACATAAAATCTTTGTGGCATAAACAGCCAACTACTGGCCTGCTAATTATGAGACAAAAAAGAGGATTATTCTGTCTAGATGTGGAGTGAAGATTCTATTTACCAGCAGCCCTGATTAGCATTTGATCAATGTCTTGGTAACCCCAAACCTGCATTTCCTCACACTCTCAGACAACTAAAAAGAGAAGAATAGTTAATTGGTCATATGTTAGGTTTATTCTAAACTATTAATAGAGGTTATGGGCTATTTTATGGAGGTAAAATGTTGCCAATTCTTCATGAATTTATTTCATAACGATAAGATTAAATAAAATAAGATAAATTAAGGTAATCCTTCATTTGACAAATAATGCATTGCAACCGCATTGGTACCTTGTTCTAGCCATTAATTGTTTTCCTCACTTAAAGACCTAACATTTAGTAAGGCCAAATTCAGTGTTTCACAGTTGTCCTCGGCTGACTGTGGAAGATGAGGAGACAGTGGGATGTTTTTGAGGTTGACATACTATGCTCAATATATTGTGGATTAATAGTTTATTGAGCTACAGTCTCCTTTATGTATTTAGCTTAAAAAAATACCATTTAAAGAAAAGAGATACTCAATAACATACACAAAAGGTGATTACTTCAATCAGTTCAGTGTTACTTTACATACCGCAGCTCTGCTCTAATAATATTTGAACTCCTTACAATCTACCCCCTGCTTATCTCACACTTGCACTCCCCACACACCCCATTGTGGTCTTCATGAACAGGTCTAATGGCATCAGTCTTAGAACAATAGGAGCCAGGACCTTCTTCAATGCTGCACCCAAATTTAAATGTACTTCATGGTCAGGAGAGGAGATGCTCTTACTACTCCACACCTAAACCCAAAAAACATTCTGCATACACCCATGCATAAGTAGGCTAAAATAAGGCTGCATCATGATGAGGTTGAATAGCAGTATCTGTTTGTTTCAATATGTTACTGTGCCATTTATCACCTGCAGTGCTACTAAGCTAATTATCTGACAATTGGATTGCATAGCAACATAACATAACATCAAGTTAAGCTAACTATTCATCTAAACATTTGAACTGAAGGTCCTGGGTTGGCAAAATGAGAAATTCAAAAACTTTTATTAAATACTGTTTTAAAAGCATTCCTCAGATATCTCAAAATGTACCTTTTGTGTTTATGTTTCGGTTGGTTTCATGTCATTTGAAAATCCATTTGTACCTTTCTTTTTTAGAAAAATCACATAGAATGTGACAATTTGTAACAATTTTTTTTGTAAAAATGTATTACATTTTAAATGTTAAATTCACCTAGAATAAAAAATGTTAACTAGTTGTGTTAGCATTTTTTTTTATTTTTGACATTGTCCCTCCTATCAACTTCTTGCCCATATATTCGGTTTCATTAAGACAGGTTATCCAACATTGTTGTTTCTCATTATGGTTACCGATATGTTTGCATGTCACATGGTTTGTTATGTTTGTTCATGAGTTTGGTTTTCTCTAATGAAGGAATCGGAATAGAAATAGTATATCTAACTTGAGATAGTTGCCTCAAAAGTGCAATTTACATGTGCAAGTAATAAGTTAAAACTGTTAAAGTAAACTTTAATTCCACGCGCAAATTGCACTTTCTAATCAACTATTTGAAGTTGTCATACACTAGAGTAGAGCTATAATTATTGGTTGATTAATCAATTAGTTACCAACTATTACATATATCACTCAGATCAATTATTTTGATAATTAATGTCTACATTGTCTGGTTACAGCCAATGGAAAGTGGGAAGGGAAAGTGGTGTATATGTTGAAGCGTTCTCCCTAATATGCGATTAAAAAGCCTCAGGCTCCAATTGACCCTAAACAGGATAACAGGAGCTTTTGGAGAAGAAATGGGTGTAGCTCAGACAGAAGAAGCACAGAGCCATTTGTTGTTCCAGTCCAGAGTGAGCTGAGCAAAGTCTGTTAAATTTAGGAGTGAGTTCGCCAGACCTCAGCTATGAGGGGCTGTCAGGGACATTATTCAGAATCTACCATTCACACACATATGAAACAAAACACATTCACATACTATGGTAAAAACCTCACACATTTACAAGTGAAACACTTTCACAAACGTTACTATTATGTTGTCTCACAAACATAAGTAAAATGTTCTCACTCAGACAACTGAAATCCTCTCACTCAGACAACTGAAATGCTCTCACTCAGACAACTGAAATGTAAGAGTGCTTAAAATGAATCTTAATCTCTTCCTCTTTGTTTACTGTTTATTAGCACACACTTCATTTCCTTGATGTGCAAGGAAATGAAGAGGATGTAATACATTTTTTTACATGCACCTTGCAGTGTATTGAAAGGCTTCAGAGAAATTATCCCAATAATTTTGACTGGGAAAGGCTTAATAGAGAGCTTGAGGACTACATAAGAACTATATCTGCTCTTCATGCGGTGGTGTCCAGGAATAATCCTTCGAATAGGGATGTCATTCACTTGCTGGGATCACTGCATAGGTGTTTCGACAATTTGCTTCATGAACATGAGGCCAGACAGAGGTCTGCTGATGCAAACATATTGTTACCCCTATCAACCTTCACCGGTCACCCTGGCCGTCCCAGATACACCATAACCTCTGAACAAATTTCCCACTGCGTGTCCATTGGCATGACATGGCAGAGAATTGCATCATGCTTTGGGATAAGTAGAAGAACTCTACACAGACACAGACTACTTCTGGGAATTCAACCACTAAGATATGCGGTTATGTCAAATCAAGAACTGGATAGTCTTGTGACTATTATACTACAGAATACTCCAAATGCAGGGGAGAACTATGTCCATGGCAGCCTGAGATCATGCAATTTAAGGATCCAGCGTTGGCGAGTCAAGAGACAGCTTGAATCGAATGGACGTCATGCTATAAGGAGGAGGTCCTACAGTGTTCAGTCCCCGAACCAATTATGGTAAGCTCATGGTAAAGGACTTGACAAGTTCATTTTTTAAGCAAATGTGCTATGCTATATCATTAAAATGAATGTCCAATAAACTCCAGAATAATCAAAAGTTACTTTAAAGGAGACTTATGTTTTTCAGAATGGCTGGTGTCCGTGTCTGTGCCTTTAAATTCAAATGAATCACTGCTTGCCCTGCCCCTTCTAATGGTAGTACATTATGCAATTTCAAAAACTAGTTAACAACCAAGGGAAGGGCTCATGAAAGCACATGGATTTTAACCTTGACTCTTGAAAATTCCAGATGTTTTTTGTCAATTCTTAGATTTTGTGGGGTTGGAAGGCAAGAGAAAAAACAAAAATATATTGAGGAGCCTTCTAAAAGCGATATATATCCTTTAAAGTACTCCCTCTGCTGAAAACTACATATCAGTGTTTAAAAATATTTGTTGTAGTTTTGTTTAATAAAAGTTAATTCAATATAAAAATTCTTGTTACATGCATTTAAAATTATTTGTATTGATTGGTTATGTTTAACAGGCATTTTGATGGAAACCACAAGCTGGTTAGATGGCGACTGGTCATGCATGGCTGTGTTGATGGCTTCAGCCGGACGATTATATACCTGCGGTGCTTATCCAATAACAGAGCCTCAAGTGTTCTGTCATTATTTTTGGAGGGCGTTGAAAACTTTGGTTTACCTGCAAGAGTCAGGTGTGATCATGGCATGGAAAATATACTTGTTGCGTGTTTCATGTTAGAGAGAAGAGGCCTGGATAGTGTCATTACAGGTGTTTCAGTCCATAACCAGAGAATTGAAAGACTGTGGGCAGAACTTAATAGAGTTGTTTGTAGACACTACATAAACTTATTTAACTTCATGGAGGAATAAGGCATCCTCAATTCATTGAATGAACTGCATCTTTTTTGTTTGCATTATGTTTATTTGCCAAGAATTCAGCAGGCAGTGACAGAATTTATTAATCAATGGAACAACCATGGCCTCTCCACACAAGGAGGCCGGACACCGCTTCAATTGTGGCATTCAGGTGTTATTAACAGCATCGGAGTTCAACCAGTTGTTAATGATATTATTCATATGGATACCCAGTATGACATCAATGATCATGAACCTTTGCCAGGACTTCAGACTAATAATAACATTATAATTCCAGACATTAATATAACAGTTGATGAGACCACAATGAACATGATTCAACTAGTGAATCCTTTGACAAATGATGGAAACTATGGCATTAATGCGTTTTCCTCACTCCTGGGTGTATTTAAGTAAGGAGATTAAGAATGTTTTTTTTTTCTCAAATATGTTTGTGAACAATTTGTGAACCTGATAAACAATGTCTAAATGACAGTTAAAGTTTAAAACAAAAAACAAAAAAAACTTTTCTTTAAAGACCTGGAATGAAACATGGAGAGGTAACCTTATGCAGTTAATGCATGTCTTGACCGTTGGAAACATTGGTGTGGAAGAGAAGTCATCATCTCCTTGATGAATGAACTCCACAGATGGACTTGGTGAAAAACCGATGGGGGGGACAACAGACCCACCAGTCGCGAAGGCCAATACCTTTTCCAGTTTAGATGGTCCTTCTTCTTCTATAAAATAAAACAGAATCAGCCAGACATAAAATCATAGTGCTAGTATATCAAACCTATTAGCAACAATTTCCATCAAATGTTTTGATAGTTGTTTTTGAATATTCCTTATGAGAATGTTTAATATCTCATTTAAATGTATGAATTGTTCTGTTGTGACTTTTGTTCAATATCCAATAAGCAACAAATTTAGTCTAAGTCTTAGTACGGAATAACAAAAATGAGAAGTCACAAGAACATTAAAGATGAGACAGGATCAGCTGGTTCACGGTCCGACGATGGTTTATTGTAGAAAATACAATGTTAACCATACATGAGAAGTAGCCCGGGCTAAGTCTGAAAACCAACTGAAAAGTTCCGAGCTTTTATACAATTTGGGGGCCTGGGGACTCCTCCCCAGGCCCCGCCTGCTATTTGATACATTTTTCACTGTTTTCCACCGGTATTACCATACATGTCAATTCTAACCGAGGATGTACATGTCATCATGTATTTTTTTAAACTGGTTGACCATGCAAAGGCCCTTCCCTTAACAGGAGGAGCTTGACCCCTATCTAGTTTGGAATGCAACTGGACCTATGGCATGAGGTCCGTTCGGAATGCAACTGTCGGCGCCATGGTGCCATGGTTTCAGTGTTGGACTACATTTTTTAGATCACACTTGTTTAAAAGGAGGTAGAATTTCCCCAGCTTGTGTAGTCAGCAGGGGTTTAAATGTTCACAACTTGACGAGTTCACAGTTTGAAAAGACATGAGGTAGAATGTCTCTGGTGTAAATGCCATGACTTTACTTAGTATCACTTAGTATATTGATTATAAGTATATTGATTAATACATTTTATTAAGTATATTGAGTAATAGCCTTTTGTCACTACATTCCCCCCTATGGTCCTGGAAAGGACCATCAATCAAAAACAAATCATAACTCCACAATGTATGCTTATATTCTGTACGTTCTGATTAATAAGGTAAGGCATAAAAAAATCCAGCATACCACTTCAGTGTGATATCCCTTCGCCTTGTACATCTACCTATCCCTCAGTGAGGACCACCAAGAGGTGAGGTCCCAATCGCAAAAACAATTGTACAACTCCACCTCAGGGCCATCCCGGGACTTTCCCATCCTAATGGTCCAGTAGTCGTCACTGTTGGGCCCCTAGCTTGAACCCTGCAGACATGGCCAGGGAAACATCCTTCCCTCTGTAGACAAAGGAAGGTAAAACCCTCGCCAGGTGGCAAGGCCAGCAGTACTAACGTTCCAAAATTAAAAGAGTATCATAAAATTTCACCTGAGCATGCAAATCAGATATTTTTGTGATCAAAGTCAGATATACTTATCAACACTGCTTGTGATTAATAATGGTTATAATGTCACACCCCAAACCACGTCTATTCTGTTTACACAGCTAGTTACTCTTTGGTTTGTTCAAGGGGCAAATCCCCTGGCACACTTATGAGGAACCGTCCTCTTAATTTTTTTTATAGAATGGATTTTTAGTTTGTTTTCTTAGCAGTCCTAACTCCTTTGCCGCTAAAACAAAGTTGTTAGGACAAGTGGGTAAAGAACGAGTAGGGTTTCCCCTGAGCCTGTGTTACCACAAGCCACGCATTTAACTCCTTCAACACTAGGGATCACTTCCCTTATTACCCTCTTTTTTGTGCTTAATTAACACTTATACTTATCCGCTAGTGAATACATCACTGGGCCAAGCCCACATAATCTGATTACTATTTTATTTTTTTTAATTTTAATTCTTTTGAATAACTATATTATGTCATTAAGTACCCAATAGTTATTCATTATCAATTATGTTTATTTTAGTACCATTAGGATTATTAATTCTTTATCGCTTACACACCTTGATAGTATATATTTGTTCTGATTGCGTGGAGAAAGTCCTCTGCTCTTGCCCTATAGGCCTCAGGTCTGAGTACAGAACCTTCTCCTGTTGGATGTCAATGGTGTGTGTTATTGGTACCTGTAACGATGGAGGTCATTACTTTGCCTGTTTGTGATGTCAGCTTTAACCATTGTAACAGCTGTTGTGAGGTGTCTGACCAAATAGCTGATTGCCCACCGTCCAGGATTCTCGTTACTGTCCTGTGACCCGATGTTGCCACCAGGTACCTTCTCCTATTGACTCCTGGGTACACTGTAAATGGACTACGGCTTTGATTAGGATACAAATAGCCCCATAGAAACAAATGATACATCACATTTACATGGTATCGTGTACGTTGCACATACAGATTTGCCCTTATGGGGATTATCTCATCCTCCTCAGCCACTGTTGTCAGTTCACCAAACCCTTCATCCCAGTACTGGATGCTGCCTGTTTCCTGGAGCTGAGCGTGCAGAGTGCTCCAGTGCAACCTTTGCAGGCAATGGTGTAGGGTTTGCTCTGGCCAAGGCATTGTCCATTGCAAATGTGGAGTGATGGGGTCAGATGCTGTTCTCCAAGGTTCATGCCACCCGTCCGTGGTGGTTTGCAGCTGTGATACCGGGCTTACTAAAGTGTTAATGAGCTTAGATCCCGGGACCTGGGATCCGAGATCAGTGTGCTCATTTATGAACTGTGGTTTGTGGGATAAAAAGTCACTGTAGCTCCATCCCCCAACTGTTTTTCCATTGGGAACGTGTTGATCGCGTAGGGTCTTCCATTCAGCCCACCTGTTTACAAGTGGGTCATTGTCCACCTCATCAGCCGCCTCTTGGTCACCAAACACATCCTGTAATGCGGCTAGCAGGATGTCATCTGGCTCATCATCTTGGTTGGGATTCATTTTTACTGCTCCCCTGCTCGGGGCTGGTAGGATCCCTGCTGAGGAAGGGCGTTTCCCACCACCCCCCTTCTCAGTGTAGCTTCTAGTCCATTAACTGCAGTAGCTTGTTGGTACAGTTTTGTTTTGCAGAATCTGATCAGGGTGGCATTGGACTGCTGCAGCTGTGTTATGGTTTGATGTGCCTGCTCGTAAGCAGTTTGTACCTCACCCATCTTCTTTTGTAGTGTGCTAGCTTCATGCTGAGCATGAGTCAGCTCATGTGTCAGTTTTTCAATTTCCTTCTGCATCTCTTTCAGTCTTCCAGTATATCTGCGATTATATGCCAGGCGCCTGATCTTCTGGACTTGTCTACGGGCCATTTCTGACAGACCATCTTGCATGGAGGAGTAAGTTATGGTGGTCATGTCACCTATTTCACAACGAAGATCTTCGAGACAGGTGTATTGCTCAAAAGGACGGACCAGGTATCTGGATAACTGAGCAACATCTTTGGGACCAACGGTGAGGTACGGTGGTTTGTTGGGTAGTGGCGGGCTATTTTGCAGAAGAACTGTTATTGAAGGCAGGTCATCATCGGTCTCTGGCAGCTGTCCTTGGTCCTCTGGATCCCCTGGGCTGCTGGAGCTGGGCTCTGGCTTGGGGGAGGTTGTTGACCACTGGACCACGTTTAGATCAGCCAGATGTGTCGCGGGAGTCTCCAGGGGTGCTATCCGGAAACGGCTCCATCCTGATCCCTCTGGAGGATGGATAGGGATGAAGTATCTCTCGTCCCGCTGTGATTCACCGGAGTGCCTGTTTGGAACATGTGTGCTTGCAGCTAGATGTTGTGTTCCTACTGATGTGTGTGTGTTGTCCTCTCTGCTAGAGCTGGGACCCTGCCAAGCATCCATGGTCGCTTGAGGTCCAGTTAGGAAAGCCTCCGCCATTTCCAACAGTCTGTGATGGGGACACGGTGATTAGTATTTACAGCATTATATATGATTATCTACCGATTTCTCTAATTACATTATTTTACAATATTTACAATACGTACCTTGTGGGAAGTGGGCGGTGACCATTGTATCCCTATCTGCCTACCTTCCATTCTCGTAGGTCTATACGTTTTTCTGTTTCTGGTTCAAATTGCATTTGTATTACTGGAAACTGTCCTGTTATGCTCTCAAAAACACGTGATATCAGAACACGGAGCAAGGGTATGACACAGCAGACCACCAGTAACACCACCAGTATAATTCCTCCCAGTACCATCCCGGCCATTTTTAAATAATTCAACAATCCCAATTTTCCCAACCAGTCCCAGAAGCTTTTAATTTGTGTGTTCCAATTAGAATTCCTTACATGTTCTTCCCGTAGTCGTTTCATTTCCTTTAAGACTCCAGTCAAACTACCATTAATACCAGTGTGCATTGGGATTAACGTGCAACATTCTTCCCCAATTTCGTCGCAAATTCCTTGATCCCCTGCCATGCGTGACTCTATGACGAATCTGTTTTGTAAGGTCATCATTGATGTAGCATGCAGTTGTTCCCGAATTAACGACACCCCTTTTATAGTAAAGTTCATAAATCTTTGTTGATTGTACCATAAGAGATTTACCCAGCGACTATTACGAGCTATATATTGGGCATTACTGAACTGTCCTGCAACTGGGATAAGTCCTAATCCCCTTCCTGATATTATCCAGGCCGATGCTAAAGCAGTTTGGTCCTCAGGTACACCCAAGGGGATTTGATCCCAGGTGATATAAATTTCGTCTGAGGCTTTCCAGTCCCATTCCCAATTGTGAGCTTTATTGGTACTTCTCTTAATTCTGGGGTGTGTCTGATTTGTATCTTCCTTCTGTGTGATTAAAGATAGTTGTCCTGTTAACATTACTGGGGCGCATATGCCCGTCCAATTTGCTGGTAAATGTGGTATCATGGTGACATTTGCCTCGCATGTCCAAAAAATATCCCCCAGTGGCTTTGTTCCACTTCCCAGATCTAATAATCTGTATTGGGCTATGTGAGATGAGTTTCTTTCATAAATTACATGTCCCCCGTTTGGTACTATTTGTGTACATTGAATTCGAGCTTTTGGGCTGGTCTCACACAATTTGATGATTCCGGTGGTATTTCCCTCGGGGAGTTTTGGGTACCAGGTTATGTTGCTGCATCTCACCAATTCCTCCGCATCCGTCATTACTGCTGATGTTCTCCGAGCGACCTCTTCCAATTCTTTTCCTCGTACTATGCAGAACGGAAAAACAATATTATCAGGTTTGTGCACCACAGGGGGCGCTACTCCTCATAATTGTCATGTGACAGTATTCTTGGGCAAACCTTTTTATCTTTACTCCAACCCGGAAAGCCTCCTGCCATGTGCATAGTACAGAGGGGAAAACACCTGGAAATATCTGGACAGCCCCCTATCTGACTTCCTGGTAATGACCTAAACTGCGGTAGTTTTTTAGCATTGTAACAGGCAATACAGTCTCGTTTTTTCTGTTTTTTTGCTTCAAACATAGATTTTGCCGAATACTGTATCCATTGCTGAAACATATTTGTTTCCCAATGTGATGTTCTTAATTTTTCCAAATCTCTTTTCTCTCTTCTATTCATTAATCTTACTTTAGTTTTGGCTTCTCTTTTCGTCATTACCTGTCCTGTTTGTTCATTTTGGCACTTTGTGTTGTTACATTTTACCTGAATGGTCACCGTCCCTTCCTCACGACAGTCCATGCTTTGAGGATACCCCAGCCAATGCTTACCCACTGACTCGGTTCCTATTTCTTCTGCCAGTACATAATCATATATATCTGCTTTGACATGCATTATATGTTTGATTTTCCCATTTTCACTGTCTACTATCCCCTTGTTAGTAGCTAGTGTAATCATTGCCAAGGCACATGTATCTAATGTGTTTTGTGTGGTAGCTGTGTTAGGATTAGGTGTATTTAATACTAAGATTTCCCCCGTTGTTAATCCGCAAAGGGTTAACATCATCATGCAACTAATCTGAATCAGAGGAAAGCCAGTCCCGCCCCGGCGTGGGTGGGTATACAAACGCTTGCGGGCCGTAGGAGCCCGGCGTTTCAGCTTGTGTGGGAAGTGGTGACGGGCATGCAGGTGTTGAGCGATGTGATGTGCCTGCCACAGCACCATCAGAGCTCTGTGTGTGTTGTGAATGGTGTTCGTCAGCAGTCGTTGGAGCCTCCTCAGACCGCGTCCGGCCTGCAGAACCAGTTGCATCAGCAGGAGGCTCATCACACCCAGCAGGCGAATCGGCAGTGTCAGAACGCTCGGACTCACTTGACTGTAATCTCTGCTGACGGCGGGCCGACAGCCGTGCAGACCTCCTTTCTCCATGTGGAGGGAGTGATTCCGAATGTGGGGAGGTGGGAGAATGGCTGGAACCAGTAGCAGGAGGGAGGCTTTGCACCGCCCTATCAGCATGCTCAGACTCCGACGGGTCTGGAAAGTGCCCAGGCGGGTCGGGAGGTTTATGGCGGGTACAATGGTTCTTATGGAACCAGAAGGGCTTACCTTCGACCTTTAGGGCAGTGGGGGTGGTAAGTACGACTTTAAAAGGTCCCTCCCTACGGGGTTCGTTCCACTGACGCCTAAACACCCGTATGAACACCTGGTCACCAACTTGGACGTCACGCACGTCAACTGGGATGTGCGCCTCGTCCTTCCCGTGGGCTTCTTTTACCTGTTGAAACACAAGTCTGTGGATTTGAGTTAAAGCACGCAGATATTCACCCAACTCACGTTCTAGTTGTGCGATAGCTGGCCCCTCCAGAGGTCCTCTGGTTTGTGGGAGGGGCATGGGTCTTCCTGTGAGCATTTCATGAGGGGTTAGATGGGTTAGTCGGTTAGTTTGCGACCGCATGGCCATTAAAGCTAGGGGCAATGCGTCTACCCATGTCATTTTACCATCACAATCAGCCATAATTTTAGCTATTTTGGTCTTCAAAATGCCATTAGCGCGTTCAACAGAAGCCTGAGACTGTGGGTGATAAACACACCCATATTTCTGCTTGATCCCTAGGATTTTGAACATCTCCTGTATTACTCTTGAGACAAAGTGTGGACCATTATCAGATGAAATAGTGTCTGGCATTCCAAACCTGGGAAAAACTTCTTTACAAAGGAACTTTGCCGCGGCTTTGTGATCGGCACTAGTGGTGGGACATGCCTCGATCCACCTGCTGAACCTGCAAACGACCACAAGCATATACCTTTTACCTTGCACCCGATCAATCATGTCTACATAATCCATGACCAGATGTCGGAACGGACCATCTGGCATGGGAATGTGAGCCAAAGGTTGAGTGAACATTTTACGTACATTATATTTCGGACAATGGGGACAAAGAGCAAGTTCTCTATCAACCATAGGTGTCATATATGGGGACCACCACACTGCTTGTAATTTCCTCACAACCTGTGCCCTGGAACAATGATCAGGTTCATGCATTTTCTTAATAGCAATGGGCAACAGTGATATAGGTAGAACAAAATGTCCCCGACAACTCCGCCACAATCCGTTGTGGGGGTGCGAAGTCCGAACAGCTCCCCGTTGGACCCACAGGCGTTTTTCTGCCTCCGGAACCTTATTCTGTGCTTCAATCAGAGATGCAAGGTTTGTTATAGGTGCACAATCTTCTTCAAACAGAATTGGTCCTTGTACTACCTGGCCTGTTGCTTCCTTTGCTGCCTCATCTGCCAAGTTATTTCCTACAGCAATTGGCGACGTGCTATTTTGATGTGCTGCACATTTAACTATGGCTAGTGTGGTTGGAAGTTGCATAGCCTGTATAAGTTCAATTACTGCTTGTCCATGTGCTACTGGGGTACCATCAGTACGAACAAATCCTCTTTGTTTCCAAATACTTGCGTTTATGTGACATACCCCATAGCCATATCCACTGTCAGTGTAGATGGTTGCTTTTTTATTAGCTGCTAATTTGCATGCTGCTGTTAATGCTTTAATTTCAGCTAATTGGGCGGAACAGGGCTGATCCAAACTTACTGATTGAATTTTGGTGAAAGTGCCATCTGGATTGAGTTGGACTATTCCAAACCCTGCCCTGTTCCCCGTCTCACCCCTGACACATGAACCATCTACGAACAAGGTCAGGTCGGACGGAATTGGATGATTGTATAAATCATCCCGCACTTTCATGAAGGTGTCTGTCTCTTTAAGACAGTCATGAGGCACACCTTCCGTTGGCAATACCATTCTCGTGGCCGGATTTATTGTGGTACATCTCTGTACCGTCAGGTCTGGTCCTGAAAGTAGGATCTCATAACCTGTTCGTCGAGCTTGGGTTATCACAAACCGAGGGCTTGTGAGCATTGCATGCAGTTGATGTGAGGTGTATAAGAATACAGGATGGCCCATAGTAATTACTGAGGCCTTTTTATATGCAAAGGCGGCTGCTGCTAGCCCCTGGTAGCAGGGTGGCAGCCCTTCCTCCACACTGTCTAACTTTGTACTATAATAAGAAATTGGTTGTTTACCTGTTGGCGTTTGTTGCATCAACACTGCACATGCGTACCCTTGCTTCTCTGCCACATACAGATGGAATGGTTTGCTGTAGTCTGGATTGGCCAATGCCGGGGCAGTTTGGAGATCTTTTTTCAGCAGCTGAAACGCCCCCTCTGCCTCGTCTGTCCACTGCAGCCGGGCTGACTGTTGTCCTTGTCCTGCTGTGCGGATCAAGGCCCTTAATGGGGCTGTTTTGAGAGCGTAATCACAAACCCAGGGTCTGCTATAGCCTGCCATTCCAAGAAAAGACAACATGTGACCAACAGTTTGAGGTTTTGGCATTTTACTGATGGCTTCCAACTGGGAGGGAGCAATATGTCTTTTGTCCCCACACAGCTGTCTGCCCAAATACTCTACCGACTTCTGACAGAATTGTAGCTTTTTCTTACTTACTTTATGTCCACCTTCTGCCAGGGCCTTCAATACAGTGATAGAATCTTTTTCACACTGTTCCTTGGAGTTAGAACATATCAAAATGTCATCCACATACATGAGTGTAGTTGACTGTATGTCCAAATGACTAAGATCCTTTGCTAGAACACGATTAAAGATGGAGGGAGAGTGTACAAACCCTTGTGGAAGGCGAGTGTACGTGAACTGTTGGCCTTTATAAGTAAAGGCAAATAAATATTGAGAATCAGGGTGAACTGGAACACTGAAAAATGCTGAGCACAGATCTATCACCGTGTACCACTTTGTGTCTGGTGGTATGTTAGATAACAATGTGTGTGGGTCAGGAACAACAGGTGCTTCTTCAGCTACAATAGCATTAATTGGCCTTAAATCATGCACTAACCTATAATCGTCACCATTTGGCTTTTTGATGGGGAAGATTGGAGTGTTACATTTACTTTGTGATTTTATTAGGACTCCTGCTTCCACGAGTCCTGTTATGATGGGATTTATACCTTCAATAGCCTTCGGTCTAAGGGGGTATTGTCTTTGATAAGGTAACCTAATTCCTGGTTTTACATGAAATTTCTGTGGTTCAGCTGATTTCACTAAACCTACATCTGTTTTGTGTTGTGACCATAACTGTGAGGGGACTTGTTCCAATAGTGCTAGGTGTTCTGTAGCTATTAGCATTTGCCTAGCTCTTTCCCTATGTAATTTAACTCTTTCTGCTATAGCTTCATCAGCATGTGTGCAGGTGATTTTGAAAAATACGCCATCTGAAGAAAAGCTGACTTGCTGACAGTCTGTGGGAGTCCATTCTTTGATTTGTCTTGCAGCTTTTATCATGGGTCCTAAGTCGTGTGACTCATAATCATCTGCAATCAAAAGAGTGACATGAGGTGTTGAGTTGGGAACTTGGAACCAGTCTTTGACATCGTCCTGTATTTTTACCGCTACTGCTGCTCCTTGCGGTCCCACTATGATGTCTTCATACTGGATGACAGCAGTTCTGTTGTTAACATGTTCATCCCAACATTTCTCATAGTCTTCCTGAGACTGATCTTTGTCATAGAACATGGTGCAATGAAGTGGGAGTGTTGGCTCTTTAGCCATGTCATAGTGATTCATTACCAGTGGTCTCCATGCTTCCCATTCATGGTACAGGAAAGAGTTCGGTGTTGTCAGCTTCATCCAGAATACTTGAGCTTCTGGGTCTCTGGTTAATATCTGTGGAGACTCTGTAGGAGTTGTTAGAGGCATCATGGGTACAAACATGTCACTGGACTGATCATCTGTTACGTCAAAGTAGATACCATCCGGTGTACATTTGATCTTGGCGTTTAATTTGCATAACACATCTCTTCCCAGGAGGTTAATAGGTGTATGTGCCGAATACAACAGTGATGTGTAAATTATCTTGTTTCCTATTTGTAACGGAACCGGCTTAGTCATAGGTACTATTTGTGTTTTCCCAGAGAAACCTACTGTTCGAATCTTTGAAGCTGAGAGGGGGAGGTGGGCTCCGTCTTTTCCTATACAGGAGTAGGTGGCTCCTGTGTCTATCATGAACTGATGATGATGATTGTACAGAGTTACATTTATTGTGGGTTCAGTGTTTGGGCGTTTTGTTAGTATGGGTAACATCACCTCCCCTTCAGGTTTCTCTGGGCATCCCTATGGCCAATACGCTGCTGGTCCCATCCATGGTCCATTGTTCTGTGGGCCGGGACCTGTTTCCGGGCCGTAGGGTCCTGAGTCGGGATTCTGAGGTCCTATCCACGGGTTGGTCGGGCACTCCCGCTGCATGTGTCCCGTCTGCCCGCATCCCCAGCACTGCAGTCTCGGCTGATATTGAGATGTTGTTGGGGCTGTCCGTGGTGGCTGTTGATACCGCCCTGGGGGAGGTCCTCTGGATTGTTGCGATCCTTGGGGCCTCCTCCATTTCCCCCTTATGGGTGGGCCACCACGTCCTTTTCCGGCCATGGGTGGCTGGATACCTCCTCCTTGGTTGAGGTGCACATGGATTGGGGGTATCTGCGGTGTCTGGTTCTGGCCTGTGGGTGGTGCTATAGGAAAAACAGGAGGCACAGCAGGCATTGTTTGTTGAACAGGAGGTTGAGACATTGTGGGTGTAATCATGGGTGCTTGTGTTACCCTTCCTTCCGCATGTCCTCCCTCTGTTTCCGGAGCCGCCACACTTACTGACGCTTGGTGTTTAGGCTTTTCTCCTTTCTTCTGCTTTGCCAGCTCACCTATTTGCAGCTGGGTCAGTTTAGTAGCCAGCATCTTGCTCTGGTCTTCCAGGGCCTGTTTTTCAGCTCTGTGTGCATTCACATAATGGATTATATGTTCAGAGAATACAGGCCAATCCATTTTCATCAGTCCCACTACCCCATTTAGCTTGGCTTGCACCTCTTTTGGCATGGCATTCTTTACATATAACATGAACAAAGCTCTAGTTGACTCATTGTCATTCCAATCACTCCCGGTCTCATTTTTCCACATTTTCTGATAATCACATAAAAACTGTGACGGGCTATCACTGTCTTTTAAACACTCTCTCTCCAATTTGGCTGGATCCATGCGGGATGGGTACTTATCTCTCAGGGCCTTCCATACGTTAGTCCGCATCTTGTCGAAGGACACACCATCAAAGTTGTGTGAGGTTATCATTCCTGAGTATCCGGCGGTTTCGAATATCTCTATGGTGGCTGCCTGTCCCGCTGTCTTCATCAACAACGCTTTGACGTCACCACCTGCCAGCTTAATCCCTCCCGTGATCTCCTCGAGCTTCTCGATCCATTTGTTAGCTCCATCTGCTAATGGGGTTAATTTGCCTGCAAGTGTTATCATATCCATAAACGCCCAAGGCACATACCGGTAGGTGTTTCTGGGTCCTTTGGTTAGTAGAGGGCACATTTTTTCATGGGGTGGGAGCATTGGAGACGGGCGTCCCACCACTGTTCCGCTTCGCAACCTTAACCCTTGGCTTGGGGTTTCCTTTTCCACCTGCAAGTTTACATCTAGCACCTGTGAGGACTTGGCTTTATTCGGCGAGGTTGATGCTGCATACTCACGGGAATGTGGTCGACTTCTGCTTGAATCCCCGCTATCTGACTCTATGTCCTCGCTTCCATCTGCGTCGCTCGCCTGCTGTGATTCAAGGTAAACTGATAGATCTTTACTCTCCTCTGCCCCCTTATCCTCATCTGAGTTACGGTACTCATCATCAGACAGTGGTGGTGCCTGGCCCCCATTTTCCTGTTTCCGTGAGTGTTTTGATGGTGGAGATTTGGGATATGGGGTACACTTTAGCAAGTTTTTGTACTGCCATTCTTCTTCTTCATCCCTCCTCCTTCTTTTTTCCCTTCTTTTTCCATTCGTACTCTTACATAGTGCCTTTTTAGGTGTTTTCCCATCTGAATGTGTTTGTGATGTTGAGGGGCCCGCACCTTGTCCTTTGTCACGTTGTTCTGTGTCTGCTCCCCTACCTACTTCTTTTACCTCTATCCTTATCCTTCCTGTGATTCTCCCATCCGCTTCATCCTCATCTGCCATGACAAATTGCCCCACTCTACCTGGGTTGTACGGAGGTGGTCCGAGGTCTATGTCTCTATGCATTGTTGGGCTTCGGCTGGCTTCCAGCCTGAAATATTGCAGGATATCTCTTTGCTCCGCATTTTTCTGTTTTTTCTTTAATTGTGTTATTTCATATTTTTTATCTTTATTTCTTAGCTCTTCCTCCACTTTATCGCACCGACTAGGATCAAAGCTACCTTCAAGGGGCCATCGGTTTTGGCCCGATGTCATTTGATGCCATTTTCTCATGCATTTTTGAATTTTTCGCCTGTTGGTTGGATGGGTGATGATGATCAACTTTGCAGGCGTTACTTCATTTGTTTGTTTGCTTTTGCTGGCTCCCATTGTCCTATGGTTGTCTACAGCGACCCTTTATAGTTTTGTGGTTACTTAATTTGTTAATTATTAAATTTGTAATTTTTTTACCTGAGCTTCTTCTCCCTACTGCCTCGGCCTTGGTCAATACAAGACTGATTTTGCGCACACTAATCACAATTTTTAGTAATGATAAAAAATTTTAACGAATTTAATACTTTATGTGCCAGATATACTTTTATAATGATTACTTCGTTGTGTTGGTTTATTATTTTTTTTTTTTTTTTTTTTTTTTTTTTTGACAATTAAATTTTTACCAATGTACTTTACCAACACTCCAAAACATTTGTTATTGTGTTAGTTTGTACTTTTTTACAGCTTGTACTTTTAATGAAAATATGTTTTAACAATAACTTGGGTTGTTTTACTGTGTTAATTTATATTTTTAACAATTGTACTTTTAATACTTACTTACTTTTTATTTTAATCTCAATTTTACCTATTTTATTGTTTTAATTTATATTTTAACAGTTACACTTAGTTGACAATATTATGACAATATTTACTTTACGCACACACACAACACTTTAATCGCTTTTATCGACAATTTTTAATGTACTTTATTTACACTTCGAAGATAGTTATTTTTATTTCTCTTACTTATGTTTACGCACATGCATGACTTTTTAACAACAACACTTTTAATGATTATATTTTACGTGCATAATATGGTTATAATGTTTTTATTTTACGGTTATACATATATTTACACAGGCCTTTTTTACCGGTTTACTGTACCCACAGTATTTTGCTCCTGTCTAGGACCACTCCGCAAAAGGCAAAAGTGGCTTCTCACCTCAGACAGAACCCGTTTTACTCCTTTTTCCCTGCCTAGGACCACTCCCTCGATAGGCAAAAGTGGCTATCACCTCAGGCGGTACTTTTTACTCTTTGTCCCTGCCTAGGACCACTTCCTCAATAGGCAAAAGTGGCTATCACCTCAGGCGGTACTTTTTACTCTTTGTCCCTGCCTAGGACCACTTCCTCAATAGGCAAAGTGGCTTCTCACCTCAGGCGGGACTATCTACTCCTTTTTCCTGCCTAGGACCACTCCCTCGATAGGCAAAAGTGGCTATCACCTCAGGCAGTACTTTAAACAGTACTGTTTTAAACATGTAACATGTTGCACTTATTAAACAGAGCTCAACCACAAAGTTACCAAATTACCAAATACATATATTAAAGATCCATTAAACAAAGCGTATTAATTATCAGATCATAATTCTACTGTCACCTTTTGCTGCTTTATGGTACACAAACAAACGGCATCTCATAAAATTTGAGACCACAGTGAGTTTAGCAGTATCACAACAAACTCTACCAGCAGTCAAAGTGTACAGCGGCACATACCATCTATTTATAGCAACTAGCTGAAACTCTATCTTGCCTTTACAATACTTTAAAGAGAGGTTGTGCTAAAAAATGAGAAAAATCAGATTAGAACTTCAGAGGTTGAGAAATACAAACATATACGGTTATTTTTTAACCACTTTCTGTATGATTCTCATCCCAACTAATACTGACTGCCTGATCAATTCTTCTCTCACTTTTCACATATTCAGCCATCACATATATCAGTGCTCCAAGACACATGAGTGACATAATAATCCATACACATATTAATAGATTAAATATGCATCTCTCAAGTTTATCCATCCCACAATCATCATACTTTCACATGTAATATCAATCATTCAATGTTTGGATCCGATTACCAGCTGTTATTGCTCATATACACATTTAATATTCTTTTTAATGCCAGGTTTTTTAAGGATAGTTTTTCAGAACCTTCTGACCACTGGACCAGGTGGAGGGTGGATCCCCATAAATTTGGAAAAAGAAAAAAGAAATTGGTATCTCACCTGTTCTTGGTGGATATGTGGGCCCTTGGGGTCCTGGCCTCCAACCGGTGCCTGCGGCCGTCCAGCCCTGTCACTTCCTCCTGGCTGGCTCGCCAATTGTTGTGACTTTTGTTCAATATCCAATAAGCAACAAATTTAGTCTAAGTCTTAGTACGGAATAACAAAAATGAGAAGTCACAAGAACATTAAAGATGAGACAGGATCAGCTGGTTCACGGTCCGACGATGGTTTATTGTAGAAAATACAATGTTAACCATACATGAGAAGTAGCCCGGGCTAAGTCTGAAAACCAACTGAAAAGTTCCGAGCTTTTATACAATTTGGGGGCCTGGGGACTCCTCCCCAGGCCCCGCCTGCTATTTGATACATTTTTCACTGTTTTCCACCGGTATTACCATACATGTCAATTCTAACCGAGGATGTACATGTCATCATGTATTTTTTTAAACTGGTTGACCATGCAAAGGCCCTTCCCTTAACAGGAGGAGCTTGACCCCTATCTAGTTTGGAATGCAACTGGACCTATGGCATGAGGTCCGTTCGGAATGCAACTGTCGGCGCCATGGTGCCATGGTTTCAGTGTTGGACTACATTTTTTAGATCACACTTGTTTAAAAGGAGGTAGAATTTCCCCAGCTTGTGTAGTCAGCAGGGGTTTAAATGTTCACAACTTGACGAGTTCACAGTTTGAAAAGACATGAGGTAGAATGTCTCTGGTGTAAATGCCATGACTTTACTTAGTATCACTTAGTATATTGATTATAAGTATATTGATTAATACATTTTATTAAGTATATTGAGTAATAGCCTTTTGTCACTACAGTTCTAACTCATTCAATTGTTACTGTAAATTTGGATGACTGTCCCATTAATGCATTAATTCAATATGCTTAAATAACAGTTTATTATTAATAAAACATTACTCAACCTAAAGGCAAGGATCTATGTCAAGTACTGTACCTTCTGCATCTTGAAGATAGTCTCTCCAGTAGGGAATCACCACTTCCTCTGCAACTCTCTTGTTGCTCCCTTCTGGTGACAGACGAATGGTGAAAAGATCATCTACCTGGTCAGCAGTCAGGGTGCTTGGTTCATAGCAGAACAGAGGGCGAAAGCTGTCTGGGTGTTTCTGGATTTTCTCCAGAACCCCTAGAGTTTTTAGTCCTTCACGAAATCTATAAAAACAAAACAATTGTATTTGTTTACTTACCTTTTCCTTAATTACCTTTTCCAGCTTAACCTAGACATTATCAAATCCATAAACTTAATGTTGGTCAAGGGGTAAAATTCTATGCCATGTTCTGACCAACTGTAAACACTGAATACCTTTGAAATGGACCTTGAACCCTGTGGATGACCTGAAACATAACAATGTCTTGTACCAGCAGATCCCTGTCTCTGATTGACCGAAGAGGCCTCAGACATCCTGCATTGGCCAAGTAGTCAAGCAGAGGTGCCCTTGCCTTCTCAAGCTCCTCAATGGTTGTGCTTTCAGATACCTGGCATCACAAGGAGCAGTATATTGGCTTGTTATACAGCAGCAGCTAATAATTAGTTAATTATTTATTGGGGGAGGCCAACGCTTTTGTGAAAACAACAGAAATATTAAATGGAATGGAATAAGGCACAAACATTAAAAGAATCTCCCTTGATCAGGAAGCTTGCATAAGGTGATTGACTGTACATGAGGCATGTAGTGGGAGGCAGTGGGAGGCAACCAAGATGACTGACTACCAATTAAAACATCTCAGATACTAGAAGGCTGTGTATTGCTAATTTTCTAGCATTCCCCACCAGTTTACCACAGTGCACACTTTCACTGTGACACTGTTATGGCAGTGGTTTAAAAGGGGAAAAAACTCACTTTAATAATGTTTTTTTTTTGTATTAAAGTGCAAAATTCAAACTAGAACATGGAATAAAGGAGTTCAGCATTGTGTGACACTAGAGTGGCCTTGTTGTTCCTGTCATCAGGGAACGAGTTTCAACTGACCTTCTTGACTTTCTCCAAAAGGTCTGAATCAGCTATGTCTTCTAGAACTGGATTTTCTGAAACATCAACCAGTAAAGAAAAAACTACTGGTGAGAGGAAGTTTGGTGGGGGACCACCATGTACCAAACTTATCACGATGGCTCTGCCTGCTATGTAGTACCAGTCCTCTCTTAGAGCTGCAAAATAACAGAATACAAGGAAATGAAATAATGCTAGGAAAAAATAATGAAATTACAGTATATTATACAAAATTAGATTGTAAATCAGCCTCCCCCCCAAAAAGGAAAAAAGAGATTAGTATCAATACTGTTGAGAGCCAAGTTTTTGCTGTATTCTGTTCCCTCAAACATAGGGGACTTTGCAATGCTCTCAATGAGGAGCCTCAAAAATTCCCTTGGACCTCCTAGATCAACTCCTTCCTCATTTTTTCCCATGTCATCGGAAAACTTTACAGACATCATAAGGTTAGGCTCATAGGATGACCTCTTGAAGCCCTGAATGGCCCCCTCCCAAACAGCAGATCTATTTATGTTAAATCTGCTCCGCCGATTTACGTTGAGTTTGCTGGCCAGCTCCAGGAGTATGTTTTTAACAGGAACATTCTCACCACTATGAAAAAACACAAAAAATAATGATCAGAAACATAGTAATGTGACATTTTTAACAACATGCCAATGCTTAAAGGGACAGTATGTAGGAATTACTCCCATCTAGTGTCACAATTGTATATGGAAAACAACTCAAGTCATATTCTTGATGCTGCATTCATGTGAATTTGGGCAGACAATAGACAAGAATTGCCTCATAACGTGGGAACACTGCATTTTATAACCTAAATAATAATGTGAAGTGTCACTTTTTAGTTACTTTACAGAAAATAAAGAAAAATTAATATTTATTCAAAGAAAGCAACATATGCATTTTTTACGATCTGAAATATTTACTGTAGAATTTGAAAAATCGTTAGGACTTAGCATTCCTGTGAGTCACTAAACTAATATTTAGTTGTGTAACTGCACTAAGAACTGTCACATCTGTGTTGCATGGAGTCAAACAACTTCTGGCTCCTATGAACAATTCTCGGAATTGTGAGGCTAATACACCTGTTAATCTGAGTTTGTAAAGAAAAATGCAGACACTGCTATTTCTTTGAACAGCCTAATATCCACTTTTCTTCATTTTGTGCAAGTTAACTTATGTTATATCTTCAGCAAACTTTGTCCAATCTGCCACACATTTCTCATGCATCATCATTGAACAGCCCTGAACACAACTGCATGATGATATTGACTCTGCTATAGTGACACATTTTTATTCATTTTGATTTAGGATATGAAATACAGTGTTCCCAATGCATTGAAATAAAAAATATTTGGATTTTGTCTTTACTCTGACTTTAAACATACTGCTATTATTTTAAACACAACTCTAAATAACTCATCTATATTTCCCAAACTCAAAATTTCTGTGCACTACTCACATGCGAGTCTCCATACTGGCAGCTATTGTCTGCTGTAATCCTTCATCCTCAGAACTATCATCCGAAATAGTAGCAACAAGGGTTAAATAAGAAGAGTAGTTGTCCTCAAGATTGCTTGTTCCATTGCGTCTTCGAAGGCAGACTTCCTCTGGACCACTTATACCTCTTGAATTGCTTGAGCCAGGACCACCATCAGGACCACTGGGGTCAAGAATACCATCACTTCCTCTCAGGCATCCTCCATCCGGACCACTGGTGCCTGTTGTCCCGTTTGTGCCAAGAGGACCACTATCAGGACCAATGATGTCAGGAATATCACCACTTCCTGTAAGCCCCCTTCCATCAGGACCACTTGTGCTAGGTTTCCAGTTTCGTCTTACCCCACTGTTGGGTCTGGTGCCAGGGCAATCTTCATCACTGCCAATGCAAATACTAGGCCTTGTATCTTTGTTATTGTCTACACTTTCATCATCTTGGTGCTCCTCTTTACCGTCATCCTGAAATATATAAATGTCTGTTTGTTTGTATGTATGTGCCATGGATTTATATGTTTGTATGTATGTATGTATAATAAATAAAACAACACACTTACCAAAAGTAAGTGACCATTTTGCAGCTTGGGGGAAACCAATTTATTGCCACAAGCCATTAGCAACTGGAAGCTACAACACGACAGGGAACAAAGAAAATGATTTAACCCAGCCAAATAACATCTTTCACAATCATCTAGATAGAATTCAAGTATATTACACACATCCCATGAGCTAAGATCTAAGAGATGTGTGACCAATTCACATGCTTTTGTCTTGTTTATTTAATTTATAGTATGCTATTAAATGGACAGGATATCATGGTTGTGCTTGCACTATATATTAAGTGTGTGTGTGTTTTATTAGACATAAAGAAAGAAAAAGAAAAGCTTTTACCTGACATCTTCTGGAATACGCTCCCCAAATCCATCTCTGATGTGTTGTATTATAGTCTGGTGGTCCCAGACCTTCTGGAACTCAAAGGCACAGAGGATGTGTCCATGTTTGTGTAGCCATACTTTCTTCCCTTGTTTGCAGACAATTCCCCATGATGGATTGGGAAGAAGTATCACATCTTTGTCTTAAGATCTTCTCACCAGACAAGCAATTCAGGCATCTCATGTTCTAATGTTGCGTTAGCTGGCAACATAAATATAAGTTTGCATATTTTATATATTTTCCATTATATATTTTATATTAAATAGTTCATATATATAAATACATATATTTACTATATAAAAAGACTGCAAGACATGTGCAAATTTCTTATTTATAATAACTATGTGCAATAATCCACTCTTCATAACCATGTAGAATAACCAGGTGCAATAACAATTGTGTACAGTCCACATATATCATGTACGCACAAAGAAACACATGTTAACGTGTATATATTCATATAACTTTATTCCATATTTATCCTATATTTTCTGTATTGGAGTTGGGGACTTTGTTGTTGTTTTTAACCTATTGCTTTTCTTGTTTTGTGTCTATTTGCAGTGTGCTCCATCTAACCATCTACCCATCTATTTATCCATTGACTTTCAGATCACTTCATTTAAAATACGCTCAAAGGATGGACATTTTTAACAAATATTGTCTAAGGCTGTGCAATTCATTGAATTTTAATCGCGATTTCGATTTGTGTGTCAAACAATCTCCAACGCCATATAATCGCGTTGAAATGATATTTGACATTTTTTATTACACAATTTCTGAAAGAGAGCGGGTGCGAAAGCATGGGTGCTAGTGCGCGCGAGTGCTGAGTACCAGGGCTGGGTATTAGTAACGGAGCTCTAGTGTGCAAGTGGAATATATGTATAGCCTATACATATATTCCTATACAGTATAAGAACGTAAGATTTGCGATAAAGTGATATCTACTTGGCAACTCAACAATTCCGTTTAACATTTTAAACATAAGCACAGACACTAATACTGAATAAATGCATTGTGTATCTAAAATAATCGTTTGAATAATCGTGATTTCAATATTAAACAAAAATAATCATATTGATTTTTTTCATAAACGAGCAGCCCTGATATTGCCCCAAAAAGCAGTCTACCCGTAAATTTAATATTCTATCTGAGCTGCAATTATCTGAACCAAAGCACGGTAGAAGCGGCGCTGCACGCTGCGCTGCAGCCGCGTGTGTTATAAAGTCGGCAAAAATTGTCTGTTGTCCTCTCATGTGCTTATAGCAATAACATATCTGGCAATATAGAGAATAAACATCCATCTCACCTTCTTCTCCTTGTGCCCGATGTCCATGTGCCGAAGCTCTGCTGAGCTTGATAACGCGGAACGGAAATTCGGACTGGACCAGTAGCTGGCTGTTGCTGCCCGCCGCGGCTGCTGCGGCCACCGGATGGAAAGAGCGTCTAGTCTCCACCGTGTCGGCACCTGAGGCAACATGCGGCTGTTGCCCGGTTGTTGCAATGTTAGATAGTGTTCTAATAGTATCTGCCGACGCCAAAATGTTGCTTAATAACGCAGCAGCTTCTGTCAAGTTGGAGAAATCCTGGGACGACATGTGAACGTCAAAGCCCCAATTTCTATTCCGAGCCGTCTTCGGGATACACTGAAATGCCTTCCAGTTAAACTGAACCGCCTTCTGGTTACACTGAAATGACTTCCAGTTACACTGAAATGCTCTTATACATACTACTGAAACGCTTTTATACATACTACTAAAACGCTTTTATACATACTACTGAAACACTTTTATACATACTGCTAAAACACTCTTACACGTACTACTGAAACGCTTTTATACATACTACTGAAATACTCTTACACATAGTACCGAAACACTCTTACAACACACTACTGAAAGTTTCAGTAGTGTGTGTAAGAGCATTTCTGAAACGCTTTTATACATACTAGTGATGGGTAGATGAGGCGTCATGAAGCGTTTTGACACATTGCCAAACTGTATTGATACTGTGTCGATACTGTGTCGCTGAATACTGACACCTACTGGACCTTAAAAATCCCTACAGGCAACCTAGTTGACACTCAACTGACACTGATTTGAATAATTCAAGTAATTGTATTATTTCATATCTTCATTAACATGTAAAATATCTGATCATTTTGATAGTCAATAAATAATGTGAACATGTATCATAATGTCAAAATATGAGTGAACATGTTGTGAATGAGGATGCTTGTGGACTGGGATTTTAAAAAAAAAAAACATTTAAAAAAAAAACAAATGTTTTTCCAATGTTTACAGTTTAGTCTGTTGCGCTTCTTTGAAATCACTTCTCCGGCAGTCGAAAACACCCGCTCGCCCGGCACAGATGAGGCTGGAGTACAGAAGAACACTAATGCCAACTGGCAGAGGTTTGGATAAATTGGTTTCTGGTTCTCCCAGTATCTCAATGGATCCTGGGTCCTTGCAACATTTCCCTCTATATTTCCCTACTATATAATAGATACCATATTTTCTGGACTATAAGTCGCGTTTTTTCATAGTTAGTCCGGGGGGGCGACTTATACTCTGGAGCGATTTATGTGTTCACACTAACAGCAAAAACCGACAAAAACAACACATTCCTTCCAGTCCCGGGGAGACCCAGGACATCTCACGCATGCGCGGAAACTCTTCTTCAGTAAACCTTCTTACAATGATCACACAGCGCCACCCACTGGATAAACAATCAATTGCACCCTAATTCCTAAAAAAAACAAGCTAAAGAATAAATTAATTATTTAATAAATTCATTAATTAATTATCAATAAAGCAACTGTGAGTAAGTTGTAGAATGGCTGTATACCTGAGTTTATCCTGGGTGTATCTGTCACTTCATTTTCATGCCTGGCCCTATAATGCCTCAGCATTGAGGAGGTAGATTTGTTTAAATAAGACAGCTCTGTCGAACAAATGCAACATTTATCCTGCAGAAAAAATATCAATAGTGAACGAAGAGTCACTTTGAAATGAATTTGAATTCAGATAGGTTAGATCGAGTGGAAACTCTGAGAGGAACAGGATGAAACAAGGAAAACAAATAGCTTATTTGCCGATACGACATCACAGTGGTCCCACAGGAAACTTTTCTTTTCGATTGAGGTTCCATAATTCTTGATGCGCTATTACGAGGTTCAGTTGGCAGATACGTCCCATGACAGATTCGCTGCCTTATAAACAGTTTGGCGCGCCAGCGTCAGTTCGAAACAGTTTCGGTATCGGTCACGTGACTTTGTTAAAGCGATACGCGCACCGACACAGGGTTTCACTCTATGAGCTCGACGCATGCGCCGACGCATCAGTGTTGCCGGACCCATCACTAATACATACTACTGAAACACTTCTATACATACTACTGAAACACTCTTACACATACTACTGAAAGTTTCAGTAGTGTGTGTAAGAGCATTTCAGTAGTATGTGTGTGAGGTTTTTACCATAGTATGTGAATGTGTTTTGTTTCATATGTGTGTGTGAATGGTACATTCTGAATAATGTCCCTGACGGCCCCTCATATTTTCTACAATACAATTTTACAGTACATTTACAGTTACTCTATTAAAAGCTGTGTTTTTTGCTCTTTGTGCGAGTACCACTTATCTGAAATTGTAATTTAAAGATATGTTGTGGAAAAATAACTTACAAGCATGGGAAAATCTGTTTTGTTAAGCTCTACCTTATATTCCATGTGAATATGTCAGAAGAAAGAAATGCATGGGAAGCAATAAAGAAAGTGTATCTGTCTCAAGTGGGAGTTTTTTTGTTATTAGAAGATGATAAATGTAAGGCTTGAATGTTGAAAAAGGTCAGGTTAGATCATATTAGTGATAAAGCATTAGAGGCATTTTTAGTATGGTAATAAAGTATGACAGAAGGGCAGATTGCCCAGAATTTTAGCCAGTAAGCCTATTAATTATAGGTGGATTGCTCCTCTGAAATCATGTCTTTGTGATCTTTGCGAAGTAATGGAACATATGACAATGAAAGAACTTAGTGCAGGGCTGGAAGTGAATCATGTCTTTTAATGGGGTCATGAAATGGAGGGTCACCATGGAAATGGAGGTAAATAGAAGGCACATTGGGAAACTGTTGCAGCTGTGCTCATGATGTGAATGGCAATTACAATTAATATAGAATCAATTATTTAGAAAATATTCACAATTCGGAACTTAATATAATCACCTGGGTTTATGATTTTTATTATGGTCATCATGTTAAGGAGAGAGGATGAAGAAGTTTCAGTGTGGTTATTCAATGCTCTATGGTTGACCAGGAAGTCGTAGTTCATTGGTCAAATAAACGCTGTTGTTCGTGCAAACAGGGGCGGTGCATCTCCCTATTAAACCAGTCAATAAAATTTGAAACTCCAAATGAAACTCCAGTGGAGAGACAATAAATACAGTTAAACTCATGCTGTCCTTGATCAGAGGTTTAATCAAATGTTGTGTAAGTGCTCTCTCTTCTGTGTGATGGCACCCATTAGAGAATCTGTAAAAGTAATGTCAAACTCATAATATCCATGGAAACATAATTTTTTTTGATAATTAAAATTTGTGCGATTGGATAGAAACGCACCTTATAGGGTCATTCATACTCCAAAAATTATTAAAACTAATGTGCATTAATCCACTGCTTAAAATAGTCACCAACAATTGCACTATTTACTCATTTGATAATGACATTTTATAAATACTACAGAGACAACCTGTTTCAGGACTGTAACAAGCCTTTTTTTGTAAAATCATATTATATACGATATTTTCTGGAATATAAGTCGCTCCAGAGTATAAGTTGCACAAGACAAAAAAATGCATCATGGAGAAGCCACAAGCACTGCAAAAGGAAACAGAAGAGTGCAGAGGCATCCGGAACAGGTTAGCTGCAAACCCACACAAACCTGCAATCCCCACCATTGTTGTCTAATGTACACTTGCTGGATAATAAGCTGGACCATGTATGTTTACTTCGGACTACTCTGAAGTCAGTGAGAGAGATTTGTGTCCTGTTATTTGTGGAAACATAGCTCAACGACAGCATCCTCAATGGGCCATATAACCCGACCAGCTAACATGCTACCGGGCTGACAGAACTCTCGTCGAAGGGGGTAAGACTCGCAGCAGGGCACTCTGTGTTTATATCAACAATACTTGGTGTCGGGAGGCTGTCATGGTCTGTAAACACTGTTCACCAGTGCTAGAGACTATAATCATCAAGGGCAGACTGTTCTACCTGCTGTTGTGCCCACAAAGGTGATAAACATCTTCAGCCAGATGCCTGGCTGAGCCTGGAACTTGTGACCCTTCCCCCAACAGGAAACTCAGTTTCACACCTTCAAGGAATGTTACCAGAGGTATAAAGGCACCGGCCTTTCCCCTCTCAAACGCTCTTCGACTTGGCTCTCTCTCACTCCAGAGTTTCTCTCCCGGGCTCCTGCTCATCAGCAGAGCACCGCTCTGTAGCAGGAGAAGCTGCAGGACAGAAGCCTTCAGCAGCTTCTCTGCTCTAAAAGGGATTATCCAGCTGCTTTCAGCGTCTCCCAGACCTGCAAGTGACCAAGGACTCAACGGCGTCCAGCCAGCAGCACTGAAGAAACTCAGGCCTGGTTCTACAACCAGACAAGGATTAACAAAGAGCAACGTGACCTACACAACGGATCTACTCCTCAATGAACACCACAGCTGCAACAACATCTCCAGCTACTCAAGGAAGCAGAACCAGAGAGCAACCCTTCTTCTTCCTTTCCGCTGGTAACATGACTTGGGCAGAACAGAACATTAACAAACACGGTTAAACCAGACTGTTGAACTTTGTTAATGTGATGAGATCATAGGCTACAGTTCACTGTGTTTTAGGTTTGTAAGAAGGTTTAGTTTGATGTTAGTGTCCCAACCTGCATGGTACTAACCATTCTTTAACATGATACCTTGAAACACACACAAAGTGACATTAAGCCTACACACACACACACTCACACACACATTAACACGGTCAGCCATTTTCCCTTTGTTCTTAACAGACAAAGAGCCCCACATGGCCTGGACTACATAGAGCAGCCACCACGGCAGCCATCTTTGTAGTCCCCCCCACAGATACGCACATGCGCGCGCAAACACACACACACACACACACAGCATCTACACACATTCACATGTACATATACATTTAGTTTAGATTGTTTATTGTGTGTTTTTTTACTTTTGTATTTTATGAATAAATGCTTTTGAGTCATACATTCTGCCTCTTTAATGTCGTACAATAATGAATTCTGCCAACCTCTACTTTAGAACTCAGAATCCTTCAACTATTGATAGCTATTAATTGACCCTGGTTTCTATTATTAAGTTAATTGTTAATCAGATGTCCAAATTAATAGATTATTACAATTCATGAGACTGAATCAGAGAATTGACTATCTTTTCCTCTCAACCGAGAGGTGGTGCCCCGAAATTCTAAAACTTTTAATGAATCCATAATTATTTCCAATAATTATTGATTTCTGATAGTCAATTCTACCTGAAGAATTAGTGAAAGACACAACATATTAATGGTGCCGCACTTGAGGCAAGTACTGTGCACAACACTGCCGAGGGAATTCATAGCGATACTACATGTTGCTGTTTATATCCCTCCGAGCTCCAACAATGACTGGAGGGAGGCACTGAGTGATCTGTATCATCACGTGAGCGATCAGCAAACTGCCAGATGCTTTTCTCATTTTAGCTGGCGATTTTAACCATATAGACCAGAAGTCTGTGCTTCCCAAATTACAAAATCACATCAACTTTCTGGGGTGACACAGTGGCACAGGGGTTAGCGCAGGGGTTAGCGCAGCAAGAAGGTTGCAGGTTCAATACCTCCTTGGTCCTGTCTCTGTCTCCTTTCTGTGTGCAGTTTGCATGTGTCTGCGTGGGTTTTCACCACGTACTCCGGCTTCCTCCCACAGTCCAAAAACATGCTGAGGTTAATTGGCGAATAAATTGCCCGTAAGTGTGAGTGTGTGTGTGAATGGTGTGTGTGCTCCACGATAGGCTGGCGACCATCTGGCGACCATCTCGCCGTAACGCGCTGGGATAGGCTCCAGCAGACCCTTGCGACCCTAATGAGGAATAAGCAGGTATAGAAAATGAGTGACTGACATCAACTTTCCTACAAGGGAAAACAACATCTTGGACAATGTCTAAACTACCCATAGAGGAGAATACAAAGCCCTCCCACTCCCCCACTTTGGTGCCTCTGACCACATCACTGTTATGCTAATGAAAGCATACTGTCCACTTGTCAAAGTCACCAAACTGTTTTGGAAGAAGAGTCTTCACAGGCACTGCAAGACTTCTTCTCCACCACAGACTGGGAGATATTCAAACAGGCTGCCACCCACGACAATATCACAGATCTACAGGAATACACAGACTGTCACTGCCTATATCTCAAAATGCACTGATGACATCACAGACCCCAGGACCATCACTGTTCAGACCAACCAGAGCCCATGGCTCACAGGGGAGGTCTACATGCTGCTGAGGGTAAGGAATGCTGCCTACAGAGCCAGAGACAAGGTGGGCCTAAGGATAGCAAGGGCAAACCTGTCACATGGCATCAGAGAAGCGAAGAAGCTAGCAGATAGCACAGCACTTCAATGATAGCAGAGACACGTGGCTGTCTGTAGCAGAGAATTCAGACCATAACGGATTGCAAGCCAACCCGACAGACTGCCGACACCTCCACCTTCCTGCCGAACGAGCTGAACGAGTTCTTCACTTTGAGGCACACAAAAGCACCCTGCATAGAAGACTCCACCCCCTTTCAGTGAACAGGTTCTGACACTATCCCCAGACAGCTTGCGGAGATCCTGTATCAAGATCAACACTTGCAAAGCTCCGGGACCTGACAACATCCCTGGTCGTGTACTGAGAGACTGTGCTGCAGAACTCACAGATGTCTTCACAGAAATCTTCAACACATCTCTGAGCCAGGCTGTCATCCACATACCTCAAAACCTCCACCATCATCCCTATGCTGAAGAAGTCATCCCCATCCTGCCTCAACGACTACCGTCCGGTTGCACTCACGCCCATCCTCATGAATTGCTTCAAACTAGTCAGGTAACACATCAAGTCATCTCTCCCTTCCACCCTGGATCCATTTCAATTTGCATACCGGTCTAACTGCTCAATGATGCTCAGCCCTTACACACCTGGACACCAGAGACTCATATGTCAGAATGCTGTTCATTGACTTCAGTTCCGCATTCAACACAATCGTCCCCCAGTAACTAGTACTCAAACTAGACAGGCTGGGGATCAACACCTCAATGTGCAACTGGCTGCTGGATTTCCTGACAGGAAGGCCGCAGACAGTATGGGTTGGTAGCAACACCTCCAGCACCATCATACTCAACATGGGGGCTCCGCAAGGATGTGTGCTGAGCCTGCTCCTCTTCATTCTGCTGATGCAAAACTGCACACCATCACACAGCTCCAACCTCTTCATCAAGTTTGTGGATGACACAACGGTGTTGGGTCACATCAGCAACAATGATGAGACACCACAGGAGCGAGGTGAGCTGCCTGGTCAAGTGGTGCAGTGAGAACAACCTCTCCCTAAAGATCAAGACAAAGTAGATCATCTTAGACTTCAGACGAGTACACCCACAGCATTCCCCCTCACCATCAACGGAGCTGCTGTGGAAAGAGTAAGCAGCACCAAGTTCCTGGGGGGGCACAAACCCATGAGGACCTCTGGTCAAATACCACTGCAATAGGGGCCAGCAAAGCCAACAGTGCCAACTCTACTTCCTCCACAAGCTGAGGAAAGCCAGAGCCCCAGTTCCCATCATGAGCACCTTCAACAGAGAGACCATAGAGAGCATCCTCACCAGCTGCATCACTGTGTGGCATGGCACCTGCACAGTGTCCTGCCGGAAACACCTACACCGAGTAGTGAGAGCAGCTAAGAGGATACTGGGTGTCTCTCTCCCCTCCTTGCAGGATATCTACCTCACCTGCAAAGCCCTCTGCATTACGGGTGATCTCACCCACCCATCCAGCAGCCTCTTCAGTCTACTGCCATCAGGAAGGAGACTGCGGAGCCTCGGGGCCAGGACCAGCAGACTGAAGGATAGTTTCATCCACAAAGCTGTCAGAATGCTGAACTCTCTCTCTGCCCTGCCCTCCCTCCCCCATCTGACCCTTACACACACCACTTCCCTCACCCATTGCTCTTAGTGTAAGTGTTCCAGTCTGGAGAGACTTACCAAAGACACATCTCTTTCTTGTGGAGTTCCTTTCCACAAGGAATCTCAATATACACTTTTCTTTATGCACTATAACCAATGACACTGCTGCTTAAAAATGCCACTATTTAAGCTTTATTATGTACTTTTTGTATTATATACAATATATATATATTGTTAAGTTTGTTATATTATGTTGCTATGTTATGTTTGTCATCATGTTTTATTGTCTTGTTTAAAAAGATGGTTTAATGTTCACTGTGGGCCTAGGAAGCGCTGCAATTTCAAATTCTGTGTGTGCAACATGTACATATGTTTTTTGACAATACAGCTGACTTTGACTTTTGACTTTGAAAAAAATGTATATAAGTCATCTCTGGAGGTAGACAAAGTACCGCTTCCACCTCTCTGTGGCAAACTTTCTTTCTGCTGCTTGATTACTGTTTTCTGTCAGGGATCTGGACAGACGAGGACCACACGAGCAATACGTTTCAACAGTTTATTGAAGGGTTTGGGGAATGGGAGTGAGTCTTTGTGTGTGTGTGTCCCAGCGGCTGAGAGGCGTAGAGTGTAGACGGGGGTTGAGGGTCCAGGCTCTCTCGCCGAAAGGGGCTGGAAGTCCGGGATTGTAGAGCAGAGGGTGGTCGGGCAGGTCCGGGATCGCAGGTAGGAGTCAGAGTAGTAGCAGGTAGCAGGCAGGAAAGGTGCAGGCTTAGCAGACGATCTGACAATGTGTGCTGGGAAACAGGACTCTTTATACATGGCATGGTTAGCAGGAAATGAGGAGCAGCTGGCTGGTTAACGAGGGAGTGGCAGCAGAGACAGGTGAGAGTAATCAGCTGATAATTAGTGCTCCTACCAGGCAGAGGGAGAGGGAGCTCACGACAGTTTTCAGCTGCATATTTCACCATTTGCAGCATGTAATTTGCAGAAACTTCGGAATTTATAGCCTAAGGTGTTATCAGTAATTCTTACATTTTAAATTGTCATGATACAGTTGCAGCTCTCATGGCTGTCAGTGTGAAAATAATACATATGTAAAATGTTAAAATAAGGCACACCAGAGAATACATTGCACCCCTAGCCAGACTGGAATAAAGTATGACTTATGGTCTGGAAAATACAGTATTTGTAAGCCATGTTTTAAGCTTAATAGCTTCAGTAGGAACTTATAGATTTAGAATTTTGCAAAATTATAGAAAGGCAGCAACTAAAAAAGTGTTAAAACTTTGAAAAAATCTGTGATTAACTCTTAACAACCTGAAATCCTCCCTGTTCTGTGTTACAAGAAGTGATTTGATTTTATGCAACATGTACAGTATGTCAATATGTCAAGTCTGTCAGTAATGGAAATGATTAATTAGCAGACCATATCAAATCAGGGTCATGCTTATGTAAAAGTGACACACAAGACCAACCATAGGACATCAGATGTTCTGTCTCATCCAGACACCTAAAAAGTGTTAAGAGGTACAGTAACTGCAACAGACCAACCATGAATTACAGCAATTACACAGCTAGCATTTAAGAAAAATGAACACACAACATGTTCCGCTACAGCTGGATAAGTATTGCAATTCACTACAGTGTGTGTATATATATATATATGTTGGTTGGAAAAATATAATACATTTGATGTATAATACATCAAATAATACATAATGAATATAATACAAGATGTCAAGTTGGACTGTGGAATATTTCAATGCCATTTTTATAGGCCAAACGATTTATCTAGGAAATGAAGAGTAGATTAATAAATGATGAAAGCAATAGTTGCAGCTCTAGTGTAAAGAATAAAGTCCTAGCCCCTAAAGAGCCTGATTAGATTCTTCTTAATGTTCAGTACCACATAAATTATGGAAACTGGTACATTATTATATTCAACTAGTTTGTTTTCCATTGGTAACCTCTAAATCTCTCTATTGGCTGTTTCTAACATTACTCAGCTGTTCATATTTCTAAAGTCTCAGTGTCTACTCACACCAGAAATGTGTTCATAAATTAAGTGAATTTACATTTTTATTGTTGGAAAAAAAAGTTGTTCCCTTTGTGTGAATGTGGCAGGTTGAGGGCCCCCCCCCACCTTTTCACTGGGTTTTACGGCATGGGCACCGTCAGGTGCAGTGATTGCAGACAGCGCGCATATACAATGGGGGAAATAAGCAATGGACGCGTCAACTTTTTTGTCATTACATTTATTTCCAATTCATGTGACATTTCATGTGACAATTCATGTGACATTTCTTCCAGACACTGGTATTAACTCAAATAATCCACACATGAAAAGAAATGACACCATTCAAATCCATAAATAAAGTTTATGTGGAATTAAGTGCAATAACACAGGAAAAAAGTATTGAACACACTATCTGAGACTCGTTTAATACTTTGTGGAGAAGCCTTGTTTGCAATGACAGCTTCCAGACACTTCTTGTATGTATTAATTAATCATGCACACTGCTCAGGTGTGATTTTTGCCCATTCCTCTGCACAGATTGTCTTTAAATCTTGAATATTCTTTAGTGCCCTCTGGTGAACCCTTTTCTTTAGTTCTTTCCACAAATGTTCATCGGATTTAAGTCAGGTGATTGACTGGGCCATTCTAACACATTGATTTTCTTTTTTTTAAACCATTCGAGAGTCAACTTTGCCATGTGCTTCGGATTGTTGTCCTTTTGAAAGGTCCAGCCATGTCTCATCTTCATCATCCTGGTGGATGGCAGCAGATTTATCTCAAGAATTTGCCGATAGATGTTTCCATTCATAGCTCCTTCAATTATATGAAGTCTGCCAGTACCACGAGATGAGAAACAATCCCATGCCATGATGTTTCCTCCACCAAATTTCACTGTTGGTATGGTGTTATTTGGGTGATGTGCAGTGCCATTTCTCCTCCAAACATGGTGTGTAGTATGACAGCCAAATTCAATTTTGGTCTTGTCTGACCAGACAACATTTTCCCAGTATTCCACAGGCTTATCCAGATGCTGTTTAGCAAATTTTAAACAAGCTTCAACGTGCCTTTATTTGAGGAATGGAGTCTTGCGGGCTGAGCGTCCATAGAGGCCGTGGCGGTGGAGTGCATTGCCTATCGTTTTCTCTGTAACACTTGTACCTGCTGCCTCCATGTCTTTCTGGAGCGCTTTCCAGGTGGTCCTTGGCTCTTTGACAACTGTTCTGACCATCTTTCTGACTCCCTGGTCAGAAATCTTGCAAGGAGCTCCTGGGCGCGGCCTGTTGATGATAAGGTGATGCTTCTTCCACTTGCGGATAATGGCCCCAACGGTGCTTATTGGAATACTCAGATGCTTTGAGATAAGTCTGTAACCAGTTCCATTCTGATGCTGAGCAACAATCAGGTTGCGAAGGTCTTGAGAGAGCTCCTTGCTTTTACCCATCGTGAGATGTGTCTCGTTTGACTACTTGGTGAAAAAACAACCTGTTTATAGGGCCATCAATTAGCACTGACCCAGCTGATGTTGGTTTGCAATTATAGGAAGACTAATTACTTTCAGATTTGAGATGGTATGGTGCCTTTCCTTGCCAAACTATACAGCTTTTCCATGGTGTGTTCTGGAAGAAATGTCACATGAATTGGAAATAAATGTAATGACAAAAAAGCTGACGCGTCCAATACTTATTTCCCCCATTGTAAGTTCAAGCGATGTGTGCTCAGGTGTGTGTCTTGGTCCTGACGTCTGGTGGTAGCAGTCACGGCGTGGCAGAGCCCTGTGTGGTTTGGCTGTGTGGCAGCAGTGAAATCGTGTGACTCAGAAAACCTGTATCCAGGTAACCATTTCCAGTTTTGTCCTTTGTACCTCACCAGTTTTGGCAAAAGATCTTCCGCTCTGTCTTGTAGCACAGCTGGCTGGTCCATCCTTCTCCAGCTGGAGTGGTAAATTCTCCGCACTGTGGAGGTGCGTTAAGTGGTCCACCTGGGCCGGTACTGGTAGAGGTGTGCTTTTAAACCTAAAGCTGTGGCACATTATCTGGGCTGCTCCGCTCCGTGCTATCCGCATAACTGTTGCGACAGCATCCTGATAACATATCCTTTTTTTTTTTTACCAAAAGTTCCTTCACTGTGGAGTCATGTGTAATTAACGCTTGTGTATTTTCAGACACCAGCGGACCAGGCTGCTTCCCGCTTACCCTGCTCGGACTCCACCGTAGACTGCTGCTTTGTGTTGCTTTATATTAGTTATCAGCTCCTTTGTTTCACATCGATTTGGTTTCTTTCCTTTTGTGTGTGTGTGTGTGCGTGTGTTATTTCGCTTCAGTCTTAGAATTGGCTTTGTTCTTGTTTTTTTCTTTATTTTGTTTAGCTGAAGTGACAACTGGTTTAATTTGATTTAACCTAGTTTAGACTGGCTGTTCGCCCCTCCCCTCCTCCTACTTAAGGCCCTCTATGACGTGATGACGCACATTGTAGACGTATGTATACCTCCTGCAACCATCAGGGATGCAGTGATTTTTCTTATACATGTAAATTGATTGTGTGAGTTTTCTTTTGTTTTATTATTTGGGGTTTCTTTATAGTGTTTCTGTTTGATATTATGTTGAAAATCTCTTGCTTCCAGTGTTGGTATTGTGTCTAACCATCACCTGTAGAAGTCAATTTAATAGTCGGAGGCCACGCTCAGTCAGTTGTGTTTTTTTTTTTTTTTTTTTTGTCAGTTCTTAAAAGAGAAAATAAAATACATGTATTTTTTTACACCAAAATCATGTCTGTCTTAGTGTATTCCTCGAACCTTTGTGACCTTAAGACTCCCTTGGTGGGGTTCCTGGGGTTTAGGTCCCCCCAGGTGGCATTGTAGAGCTTTTTCTGTACTTGCCCATTAATATTGTGTCTTCCCCACTCCCACTCATGCCACATTTTGCCATTGTCGGCAGGATCACAATTCCGGCAAAGACGTGATTTCTTAGATAATTTTGTTTTGTGTTTGGGTTTCTTTGGTTGTTACTATCCAGGCTTTCCCCCCCGGATAGGTGTTTTTTTGTTTGTTTGTTTTTTTGGTGAGACAAAGCAGAAGTCTAGCCACCAGGATCGGGCAAATTTTCCAGGTTGACATTTCGTGCAGTTTCCTCCTTGTCACCATGGAGGAGGAGATGCAGCAGCTCAGAGATCTAGTGCTGCAGCTTAGGGCAGATAATGAACAGCTTCTTTGGGAGAGGGATGCTTGCAAGGCTGGCCCTAGTGTGGCTGCCCCAGTCTCTCATGCTGCGGTTGGTCGGACCTTGCCGGCTGGAGCTACAGTCACAGAGCAGTTAGTGGTCGTGCCCAGAGACTGTCGGTGTCCCATGTTTAATGCCAAAACTGGTATTAGTATAGTTGATTGGACAGAATAATTACACATGTGTATGCGATCCCGTGATTTGTCTGCTGTGGATCAGGCCCTTTTCATTTTTGACCACTTAGAAGGGGAGGCAAGGGAGGAGATTAAGTACCGGCCTAGCGTAGAGTGAGGGGACCCAGCTCGGGTCCTAGCCATATTAGAAGAGTAAGAGAAGAGTATGGTTGTGCCCAGTCATACGTTACCCTACAGCAAGCCTTTTTCTCTCGGAAGCAACAGGAAGGAGAGATGTTACAGGAGTTCTCCTTGGCTTTGATGGCTCTGATGTAACATGTGAAGCACTGTGCCCCTGACGGCCTGCTTAATGCTGAAATTCTCCCTCGAGATCAGTTCCTAGAGCATGTTTCGGACGGACCGCTCCACAGGGAGCTAAAGCAGTTTGTTCGCCGTCAGCCCACCGCCACTGTATTGGAGGTACAGGTTGAAGCCATTAGGTGGGAGAGGGAAGGTTTGCCAGGCGGTGGTAGGGAGTGTAGCTATTCTCTACCTTCTATACATGGGCTGCAATATGTTGTACAGGGCCGCTCTCGTTCGCCCCCACTGGCCACCTCCCAAAGTTCAGAACTAGGTGGGTTAAAGGAGCTGTTGAGACGTCAGCAGCAGCAGCTTGATCAACTCACCCGCACTGTGGCTTCTTTGCAGGGTCTTGGCCATTCTCGGCCTACATGCAGTGGTCCTTTAATATATCGTGGGTGTAATCAGCCAGGTCATTTTGCTAGAGAATGTGATAGGGAATCGATTCCTCCCCATACTTGCCCTGCTTCAACTGCTGGTCGGTCAGCTCTGGTGGCTAAGCCTTCCCGTCCCTTTTTTTCAGATGGAAAACTGAAGCCCACTGAGCTGCAGAGCCACAACTCAGGTGGGGAGTCTACAGGCTCACAACTCGGTACTATGACTAGACTTATGTCGTTTTGCCCAAACATTGAGTTCCACATGGGTGGGGTTGTTGTCCCATGTTTGGTAGACACAGGTTCTATGGTGTCTACAATTACTGAGAGCTTCTTTTTAAAGCAGTTTGCACCCTGGGGCGATGATCGCTTCCACTCTTGCAACTGGAACTTGATGTGACATTATGCGGCAAAGTGGTCCCCTGTTGTGGGATTCTGGTGGTAAAGGATCCTTCTGATGCAGCTCCCTCTGTCCCTGGTATCTTGGAGATGAATGTTATTCAGTGGTGTTATAAAGAACTTTTTGGTGTTCATGGCCCTTCTCTTTTTGAACTACCTGCAGTGGCTCAGGCCTCAGGCCCAGTCATTGAGGCCCTGCACAAGTGTCATCTGTGAGAGAAAATAGTTATGACCATTAATTCAGTTTTAGTTAGTTTCTATTACTTTAATCTTGTCCTCTTTATGATTGACGTCAAGGGTGCAGATAGGCCTTGTCTCCGTACTTACGTACTCTCCCTGGGGCAAACTGTTCCCAAAACATGTCTGTAACCTATCTAACTGTTCTCAAAACATATCTGTAACCTATCTCTCTTTCTACATAAGAAACGCTCCGACAGAGAGAACGGTGCTCATTCTTCTCCGCATGACGCCCGGTCACTCTTTATATACTTGTATATGATTGTGACTGTGTTTTCTGACTCTGCAGATCCAGAAATAAATCTAAGGCACTTCATTTCACAGACTTGTCTTCTTTATTGTGGGACTTACGAACCCTTGGTAATACAGGACGAAATTGCCACAACACATCAAGCCAGTGACCACCCGGTGAAAACTCTTACTGGTACAGTTAGGGTGTGTGGTAAAAGAACTGTGCGGATACTTGGTGGTGTTATGAAATTGGAGCTAGCAACTGCCCTGAACATGTTTCTGGTGACACCATGCTATTTGAGCCACCTGAGACTGGTTTGTCGGCTGGGCTGCTTGCATCTCCATGTCTTGTCCAGGCCATTCGAGGTACAGCTTATATACCGTAGTCAATATAGAGACCACCGAAGTTCTTCTCTACCCTCGTACTGGCCTTGGTGTTTTGAGCAGTGCTCGGATTGTTAGTCTACCTACTGGAGTCACCGAGGTGAGGCCTTTCACTGCGACTGATTCCTCTCAGTCAATGGTTAGTCCGGTGCATGGTGAGGTAGAAGCATTGGATTTGTCTGTGTTGACAGAACTAGACCAGATAGAGGTTCCGTCTTTTCTCCTTAGGATGGTGATTTAGGTTGTACCAACCTCCTCTCGCATGACATTCCATTGGTTGACAATGTCCCGGTCAGAGGTACAAACGCCTTCCTCCATCCGAGTATGAGGAGGAGAAGGTCCATATCAACCAGCTTCTGGAGGCTCAGGTGATAAGGGAAAGTAGTAGCCCTTTCACTTCCCCTATTGTCTTGATTCAAAAGAAAGATGGAAGTCTGAGAATGTGTGTGGACTACCGCTTGTTGAACAGTAAAACGAGAAATGAGGAAGGATGCTTTTCCATTGCCTCGTATTGAGGAGAGCCTTGACACGCTCTGTGGTGCTCGCTGGTTCTCCACTTTAGATTTGGCTAGTGGTTATAATTAGGTCCCGGTTTCTGAGTCAGACAAGCCAAAAACTGCATTTTGTACACCGTTTGGCCTGTTTGAGTGGAACTGAATGCCATTCGGACTGTGTAATGCTCCAAGCACCTTTCAGAGGTTGATGCAGAGAATGTTTGGTAACCAGCAGGGTCAGTCACTGCTTCTTTATCTTGATGACATTGTTGTATTCTCCTCCTCAGTCCCTCAGCATTTACAAAGACTAGAAGTGGTCCTTGGCCGGCTTCAAAAGGAGGGTCTGAAGGCTAAATTGGGCAAGTGTGCCTTTTTCCAGCAGGAGGTCAACTATTTAGGGCATGTCAACTCAGTCAAGGGTGTTTCCACCAGCCTGGCTAAAACTGAAGCAGTGGCTAAGTGCCCACGTCCACAACATGTGTCTAAGCTGCGCTCTTTCTTGGAGTTTGTTAGCTATTACAGGCACTTTGTTGAGGGATTCGCTACGTTGGCTGGCCCTCTGCATAAGCTAGTTGCAGAACTTGTTGGTACCCGGTCAAAGAAAGGGTCAGGCTCTCGGCTCTGACACCTCAGTGTGAGCAGAACTTTGAGGCCTTGAAAGAGAAGCTGACATCTGCTCCAGTGCTGGCCTACGCTGACTTTTTACGCCCATTCATTTTGCAAGTAGATGCCAGCCACAGTGGCTTGGGGGCTGTCCTTTCACAGGTAACTGAGGATGGTGTGAGGCCTATAGCATATGCTAGCCGAGGCCTTCGGCCCACGGAGCGCCAATATGACGAATTATAGTTCCATGAAGTTGGAACTTCTGGCACTTAAGTGGGCTATGAGCTGGGGCATAACTGTGTGGTGTTTACAGACAACCCATTGAGCTATCTGAACTCAACTAAATTGGGTGCTATGGAACACAGGTGGGCTGCTCAACTTGCTGCTTTTGATTTTGAAATGAGGAGTCACTTTAGTCGTCTGTTGGAGGCCACGCTCAGTCAGTTGTTTTGTTATTTTTTTTGTCAGTTCTTAAAAGAGTAAATAAAATATATGTATTTACACCAAAATCACATCTTCCTTAGTGTATTCTTCGAACCTGTGTGACCTTAAGACTCCCTTGGTAGGGTTCAGGTCCCACCAGGTGGCATTGTTGAGCTTTTTCTGTACTTGCCCATTAATATTGTGTCATCCCCACTCCCACTCACACCACATAAAGCACAGTGCAGTTTCTTTTCCTCCCCTTATTGCAGGGATACAAATTAAATGAACAGATTTCGCTCTCAACCTCAGACCCTACTACCGTTATTGGTATTGGTCTGCTGCCTCTGCTGCTGAGTTAGATATCACTCAAATTCATAACCTTTGTTTAAGGAGAGGAATGTTGGCACACTTTGATCTGATTCCCAAAAGCACTGTGAGAAGGACTTGATCAAGGCTTTAGGCATCACCAGAGGCCTGGTAAGATAGTTGAGAGTTTTCATTACACCCAGGCTTCAGCAGGGAGTTTGCCAAGTTCCTCAGAACAGCAACAAATTCCTCCACAAAACTGCAGTTATCTTGCTGGGCCATGCACATTACTGCTGTATACAGAGAAGGCCCAGGTCAGAACAAGTCGATGGAGACGTTTATTGTATTTACCCAAAAATGGAGGCTGTAGAGAGTCCTGTCTCCTGCCCTGCAGTTTTCCTGTGTATTTGGCTGGGACAATAGAGAAGGGCTAACAATCTGGCACCAGAGCCTGTAGACAGGGCCTGAAGTTGTCAATGGATAAAAAGATTTCTGCATGATACACATCTCTGTGATTGTAACATACATGCACAAATAAACCAGTAAGCAGCAATAAAAGTACATTTTATCAATGTGCCTGTTCGTTTTCTTCAGATTACCACAATAGGATTCTTTGTTGTGAATTGTTAAATTTCAAATAGTTAAAAGAAATTCACTATGTTGTAATATATAATTTCTTATTCCTTCATTCATTGGCGTGGTTGCAACTGGACCTGTGTTTAAAGCGTCCAGTTGCTTGATTGATAAAACTACACACACAGTTGCCAAAGAAAGGCTTGACAACATTATATAATGGACAACAGAAGGGTCAAGGGGTGGTTTTGTGTGGAGAACAGTGGCTCTAATGGACTGGAAGGCAGATGGTTCACAGAAAGATGTCAGGGAAGGGTTGATGATATCAGTCAGAGAGAGAGAGAGGGGGCAGAAGTTAAGTCTGCTGATGGGAATTCTTTATAGGATTTCATTTAGGACGGGGTAAGTGAGACATTAGGCTGATGTTAGGTGGGTCAGAGGAGGCGAAAGTGACCATGGGGCAGCCTGTATGATGAGCCTCAGCTGTCATCCTTTTTATATAGAGGAGTAAATGGAGTAGTGCTGAGATGAGAGGAAACAATAGTGGTGAGCTTCTGTGGGTACAAGGCAGAGGTCTGGAACTTACAGCTCGTAATTGGAAAATTTGCCAGCAGCTAGAGGCAGAGAAAGAGGAGATTAGATACTAAAACTTCTCAAAGAAAGACAGCCTTGTGGAATTTTCTCCCAGATGCCTGGAGGCTCATACATTTGAGTCACCAGAGAGTTTACAACCAGCCAAGGAGCAAGTGGAAGGAGGTAGACATGATTTGAGGAAAGAGGAGAAGGTCCAGCAGAGGGCAAGTACAAATGTGAGGAACACAGGGAGTCACAAGATGCACCAAGTGTTGATGGTGTGATGAAACCAGTTTAATGGGGCTCGTCTCGAAAAGAAAGAGGGATGTAAGTGATGGTCAACAACATGCAAAAGGTCAAATGAGGCCTAGCCATACATATTTTCTCTTTTTTTTTATTCTGAAATGTCTGAATGATTCAGGAGGAATAGAAATAGAAACAGGCGATAGAACATGCCAGTAATTATAGATATTTATTGTTTTAGAACTGTCATCATAGTCCCTTCTCCTTAGTAGATATCAGATGCAGATGTCTCTGGACTAATGACAAATTTGAGGCTGGCCTTGTTCTCAGAAAGTTTGGCATCAATGGACAAGGTCTCTTTTGACCTTTTTGTTTTTGGGTTTCTTTGTAGTCTCTGACCTTCTGTGACTGTCCCAGTCTGCATTTCTGTCCACACCTGCCTGCATCAGCCTCTCTGATCCTATCAGTCTCTTTCCATCTAGTTATCTGTTCCCTACTTGTTAGTTTGCATTAAGGTCCTGTCGTTTAGCTCAGTCTATAAATATTCTCATTCATCCAGGACATTGTTCTCTCTCTCAATTGAATTGTAGGTGGCTCGACTATTTGTCTAGAACAGGGGTGGGCAATCCTGGTCCTGGAGGGCCGGTGTGGGTGCAGGATTTTGTTCCAACCAAGAAGTTACACACCTGATTCTACTAATCAACCTCTAGAGCCATTGCCAAGGCCTTCATTAGTAGAATCAGGTGTGTTACTTCTTGGTTGGAACAAAATCCTGCACCTACACCGGCCCTCCAGGACCAGGATTGCCCACCCCTGGTCTAGAAAGATGTTTCACCTCTTATCAAAGAGGCTTTGTATGCATCGGTCTTACTAGTCCACACTAGTCTGACCAAGACAGTGGAGTGAGACTCAGGTATTTAATCTTTATGAGTGTGTTAACCAAAGTACTGTTTTCACTTGACCGCTGTTGCAGTCTCATGTGAATGACCATCATTAGGAATGGATGAGAGGCAAAGACATAAATTGTCTTCCTAGACAAATAGTCTAGCTGCTTACAATTCAATCTGTACTTTTACACTACGCTATTACAAAAATAGTGTAGTGCAAAATCAAAATCAGAATGAAATCAAACCAAGTTGAACTTCTCATAGTCAAATTAACACACCTAGATAATGCGATTGGAATTTCTGATGCATGCACGCAATTGTCAGACTGAAGCTGGACAGTGCATGATGCTCCACAACAGAAGAGACAGGCCAAAGTGGACCAGAGAAGCTTCCAGAACCAGCCAAGTAAAGAGAAAAAAACAATATTAGGGCTGATTCGATACGTTTTCACAGTGTGACCAGCAAATATGATTAATTAAAAAGACAGAGAGAGACAAAAGGAAACCTATATCCTATTCTCAGACCGGCGCATCTGGTACTGAACTGTAGTTAAGAATTTATTAAGCTTATTAAGTTGTTTATATTCTGTATTTTACAAGATGAGAGAGAAGTCAATACATATGTGTATATATCTATGGCCATATTAACCCACTGAAACAACAGGTGACACCACATGAGGTCAGTTATTCAATTTTCTCAGTTGCATGTAAACCGATACAAGTACAGTAGTCCGACTAGACCCAAAAGTTGAATTTTGAGCATAGCTCAATTCAGCTCTGCATGTAAACATACTGAATTTGAGAGAGAGCAAGAATTCGGTCTATGTTGGATCTGTTCTGTTTAGCTTTACCTGGCTGTTCTCACAACTCAACTGTTCTTGAGTTGTGAGAAATAAATATTATATATATTATTATAATTTTTTTTAGTTCCTGTTTCCTGCCGTCTTCTACATTGTTTCCACCTGCTCTTCTCCTTGTAAAGGAATTACCTGCTTTCTGTTTCCTGGACACCCTGAAGATGCTCCGCCAGACACTCGGCCATCAAATACTGCTGAACTCCTCGGCCAGATGCTTTTCCAGAATGGTCCAATCTATGTTTTCGGCATCTGATGCAGTTCCGCCAATGTCACAGGCTTCCAGGTGATCCCATAGTGCGGCCCTGCATGACTGGTTATCCTTCTGCTTGACCTCCAGAGCAGCTCCGTCCATCTGTGCTGCCATCTGGCCGACCTTCCAAGCAGTCTCACTCCTGCTTCCTGCCATCTGGTGGACTTCCTGAGCGGTCACGCCCATTTGTCCTAGCCTTCCAGTCTCCCTCCTGACAGGTCTCTGCCTACTTGCCCCATCTTCCGGTAATTTTATTCAGTCTCCAGCCTATGAACAACCCGTTTTGCTCTGTTTACCCCCTGCTTTTCTCTTTTCTCCCTCCTGACAGGCTTTGATACCTCTGGATTCAATCCAGGGAAGTGGATCATCACTGTTTGTCTTTTTTTCTGTTTCGCAGTCCCTTGCCTCTTGTACTCCTTCCAGGTCTGCTTTCCCCTCCATCAGCCTCATCAGCCCTTCCCTGCTCCCATTGTTCCCCCCAGTCTCTCAGCTCTCATCTCACCTGTTCCCTATTACCTAATTAGTTTGGTTTGTATTGACATTGTGTTGTCCAGTTCAATCTTTGTCAGATCATCTGTTTTGCTCTGCCTACCTGCACACCTGAGTCCTGTTCCAGAGCTGTGAAATAAATATTAATTCTCCACTTCCTGTTGCCTGCTGTCTCCTGCCTTTGGAGATCTTATCTGTGAACAAGGCTCATTAACATTAGGGCAACCTGTTTGAGATATATTAATACGCATGGAAAATAGACAAACCTTTACGAATCCTTATTTATAAAACTGCTGATTCTTATCCTGTGAATGAATGTGACACAATCCTGTCACCTAAGTTCTATATTATCATTGTATAACACAATCTCCCCTTTTCACCAGACAACTTTACTGTTTAAATTGTTAATTGAATGTTATGATAGAGTCATTTTATGTAGAATATTTCTGCACCACCTGTACTATAATGTTGAAGAAACTGATCTCCTCCGTCTCAAGTACATTTACTAATTAATTGACCCCTGTATGAATTTCTCCCAGGTAGTGGAGTCTTATCGGTTTATTGATGTTCTTTCAGCACCAGCTTGTGACAAAACAAAAGCCTTGTCCCCACTGCTGATGAGTTGGTCATAAAATCTCACTTAAAGATGCCTTCTGATTCAATTTAATAAATAAATAGAGAATATTTCTATACATCTTATTTATTTTTAATTTAGTTTTAGCAGTCATTTCCCCATTCTGTAAATCTGTCATTTTTTTATTGTTGGCACCAACTCCTACCACATGACAGTCACAAGGCCTGATATCAACAGAACTCTCCCTTCTAAGAAGTGGATTTTATTTAAGTTCATCTCTCAAACAAAATTCCCACTGTTGCTTATATCAATCCACAAAAGAATACCCCCGGGACATGAAGATGTTTTTCAAACAGTGATTTAAATCAAGCTAATATGATTTTGAATGTGTTCTTATGCAGTGGTTGAGGTGTAACAAAATTTCATAAATATTGCATAGGATAAAATAAAAGTTAATAAATGTCAGATTTAAATATTCCATATTTGAACCTTTTCCTTGGTTTTATTTGAAGTTGTTAAATCACTAATTATATATTTGTTATTTTACCAAAAAATCATCTCAATATATTTTTACATCTCCTCTCACAAGCTTATCTCTATGCAGGTCATTTGGCGTCTCATTAATATTAACAAGCCTCTCCTCTGATTGACTGCAATTAACATCTCACTTTCTATGATATAAGAATTTTACCTGTTTAAAGACTGAAAAATGCTAACACAAACCCTACATTTACAGACTGACAGACCTGTTAACAGAAATATGGGTCAGTTGAGGTTTATACGTTAATTACACACTGGACAGCATTGTAACTTTGGATGGCTTTCAACTGGTCAGAGCGGACCAGAGCGCAAGTGAGAGTGGCAAGAGGAGAGGTGGGGAACTGGAGATGTACACTCACCGGCCACTTTATTAGGTACACCTGTCCAACTGCTAGTTAACACTTAATTTCTAATTAGCCAATCACATGGCGGCAACTCAGTGCATTTAGGCATGTAGACATGGTCAAGACAATCTCCTGCATTTCAAACCGAGCATCAGTATGGGGAAGAAAGGTGATTTGAGTGACTTTGAACGTGGCATGGTTGTTGGTGCCAGAAGGGCTGGTCTGAGTATTTCAGAAACTGCTGATATACTGGGATTTTCATGCACAACCATCTTTAGGGTTTACAGAGAATGGTCCGAAAAAGAAAAAATATCCAGTGAGCAGCAGTTCTGTGGGCGGAAATGCCAGAGGTCAGAGGAGAATGGCCAGACTGGTTCAAGCTGATAGAAAGGCAACAGTGACTCAAATAACCACCCGTTACAACCAAGATAGGCAGAAGAGCATCTCTGAACGCACAGTACGTCGAACTTTGACGCAGATGGGCTACAGCAGCAGAAGACCACGCCGGGTGCCACTCCTTTCAGTTAAGAACAGGAAACTGAGGCTACAATTTGCACAAGCTCATTGAAATTGGACAATAGAAGATTGGAAAAACGTTGCCTGGTCTGATGAGTCTCGATTTCTGCTGCGACATTCGGATGGTAGGGTCAGAATTTGGCGTCAACAACATGAAAGCATGGATCCATCCTGCCTTGTATCAACGGTTCAGGCTGGTGGTGGTGGTGTAATGGTGTGGGGAATATTTTCTTGACACTCTTTGGGCCCCTTGGTGCAAATTGAGCATCGTTGCAATGCCACAGCCTACCTGAGTATTGTTGCTGACCATGTCCATACCTTTATGACCACAATGTACCCAACTTCTGATGGCTACTTTCAGCAGGATAATACGGCATGTCATAAATCTGGAATCATCTCAGACTGGTTTCTTGAACATGACAATGAGTTCACTGTACTCAAATGGCCTCCACAGTCACCAGATCTCAATCCAATAGAGCATCTTTGGGATGTGGTGGAACGGGAGATACGCATCATGGATGTGCAGCCAACAAATCTGCGCCAACTGTGTGATGCCATCATGTCAATTTGGACCAAACTCTCTGAGGAATGCTTCCAGCACCTTGTTGAATCTATGCCATGAAGAATTGAGGCAGTTCTGAAGGCAAAAGGGAGTCCAACCCGTTACTAGCATGATGTACCTAATAAAATGGCCGGTTAGTGTATGTGAATGAGAGAAGATGTAACCCTGGACACATCACTGTGAAGGAGCAGCACTGTGCCAAAGACATTGAACTGTTAGCGGTTAGCATGCGCACCATACCACCTGGCCCGAGAGTTATTGTGTTAACTGTTTACATCCCATCCTCAGCCGATTCTACGGTAGCCTGCGAGGATATACATTGCACGGTCTCTCAGCAACAGAGGCAGAAGATCATCCTTATCTCTGGGGATTTCAATAATGCCTCGCTCTCTACCACTCTCCCTAACTTCATCCAGTATGTTGACTGCCATACCAGGGACAACAATACAATATACCTGCTGTTTGCCAACACAAAGGAGGCTTACAGCCCATCACCCCTCCCCCACTTGGCCACTCAAACCACAACCTGGTCATCCTCCACCCCACCTCCACCCCCATGGTGAAGAGGAAACCCCCCACCAAGAAGGTGATCAGACTGTGGTCTGAGGATTGCAGTGAGGCCCTAAGAGACTGTTTTGAATGTACAGACTGGTAGGAAGTCAGCAGGCCTCACAGTGAGGATATTGACACCTCACCCACTGCATCACAAACTATATTAACTTATGTGTGGAGAAAACTGTCCCAAACAAGAAGTTACGGTGCTTCTCCAATAACAAACCATGGGTGACCCCAAACTGAAGGCCCTGCTGAATGAGAAGAAGAGGGCCTTCATATCTTAAAACAGATAGGACAAAGGGATCATAAATACAAGATCTGGGGAGGCAAGTCTGGAGATGGTTCCTTAACTGTTGAAGACTTCCTGCCTGGTTCCGGTACCAAAGATTGTACACCCCAGGGAGCCGAACCACTACCGTCTTTTGGCCCTGACTTCTCATCTGATGAAGACCTTGAAGAGGCTCATCCTGCACCACCTCTACCCACTGGTGAGCTCAGTGCTGGACCCCCTGCAGTCGGCCTATGACCTGGCATCAGGGTGGATGACGCTGTCATCAACCTGCTACACAGATCCCTCTCTCACCTGTAGCAAGTGGGGAGTGTTGTGAGGGTCAAGTTTTTTGACTTCTCCAGTACTTTCAATAGCATTGACCTCCACTGTTAAGAGGGAAGCTAGAAGCAGCTGGAGTGGAAAGCAGCTAACGACCTAGACCATAGACTACCTCACCAACAGATTACAGTATGTGAGACTCCATGACTGTGTGTCAGACATGGTAGTCTGCAGCACAGGGGTGCCGCAGGGGACCTCTCACCTTTTCTGTTCAGTCTGTACACCTCAGACTTCGCCTACAATTCAGACCAGTGCCCCTTTAAAAAGTTCTCAGATGATACAGCCATCAATGGATGCATGTCAGACAGGAATGACCACAAATACAGTGGGGCCATCAATTACATTGATGGTGTGTGATCAGTGCAGTGCAGTGCTCTGCAGATCAATGCCAGCAAGACGAAAGAGATGATCATATACTTCAGGAAGAAGCCACCCCCTACCACACCAGTGAACATCCAAGGAAAGGACATAGAGACAGTGGACTCTTACAAGTACATGGGGGTTCACCTCAACAATGAACTGGACTGGAACACAAACACAGATGTCCTGCCAGAGTTGACTCCACCTGCTGAGGAGACTGAGGTCCTTGATGGTGGTGGGTGGGAGGAGGGTGTTAAAGATGCTGACATCCATCATGGACAATTCCTGCCACCCTCTACATTAGATTGTGGGTGCCTGAGTAGCTCCTTCAGCCAGAGACTGAAACACCCTCACTGCAGGAAGGAGCACTTTCGCACATCCTTCATACCCACAGTCATAATCTTCAATGCATTACGATGTTGAGAGTCACTTGGACCTTACCCCCACTATGCATAATCCACTGCAATCTCTTTTTAAAAACTTGCACATAATATTTATTATACTGTATTTATTTATTTAAATACCCCCACATCCGGGCGACACGGTGGCGCAGGGGTTAGCGCTGTTGCCTCACAGCAAGAAGGTCGCAGGTTCAAGACCTCCTTGGTCCTGGGTCTGGGACCTTTCTGTGTGGAGTTTGCATGTTCTCCCCGTGTCTGCGTGGGTTTTCACCGGGTACTCCGGCTTCCTCCCACAGTCCAAAAACATGCTGAGGTTAATTGGCAACTCTAAATTGCCCGTAGGTGTGAGTGTGTGAGTGAATGGTGTGTGTGCCCCACAATTGGCTGGCGACCATCTGGGGTGTATCCCTGCCTCTCGCCGTAACGCGCTGGGATAGGCTCCAGCAGACCCCTGCGACCCTAATGAGGAATAAGCAGGTATAGAAAATGACTGACTGACTGACTGACCCCCACATCCATACTGTGTATGCTTGTACTGGTACTTTTGTACTCTCTGTATATAATGTGTATTTATTTTTTCTGCCTGCAAATATTTTTATATTTCTTAATTAGAGTGGAATCTTTGTTTTCACTATCACACACAGGCCAAGTTCATTTCAAGAGTAATTTAATTGCATATTTTATGTCCGAATTATTTTTGCCCGAGCAGCTACATACAGCTAAAACGTGTTTGTCCCTGGTATACAATACACCACGGACAAACAAGTTTTATGTCCTGATTTTGGACACTGAGGGAGAGAAGCAAGGATTTCAAACACCAGGTTCCACTCCGAGTTGTAAATCATTTGATGCAGCATAATTACATATAAATGAAACAGATTAGCTGCATGTTCATGGCAACAAGAGTCCTATGAACATTCCTGTAGCAGCCGATAATGAAATGACAGCCGATAACTTAATAATGGCCGATAATGTAATAAATCTGCCCTCTTTAAAATGTAACGGGCCAATAATGTAGTAACTGTCTAATAATGTAATAAAAGTGCTAAAATGATAATAATGACTTATTATTGGCTCGTTATTACATTAATATCCTGGTGAAAAAAAAAGTCAAGTCTAATATCTGAGTCAACAGCGCAATAAGTTATTACATTATTGGCAAAAAGTTATTACCTTATCAGTTCAGGACTTTTATATCGTTATTGGCCAATAATGTCTATTACCTCTTATTATTGACCTATTACATTTTAAAGAGGGTAACTTCATTACATATTTATTATATGGCAACAGGAGGCTACTTTTTATGTTGTCAGCCTGGTGGGAAAAAAAGTTATTTCTATTTATTAGTTAATGGCCCATTACATTTTAAAGAGGGTATATTTATTACATTATTGGCTTCATCATGAACACATCGTGAGCACTTTTGACACAACGACCACCCAAAAACACATTTATTACACCATGAAAATTTGCATAAGTTGTTTTATTCATACTTTTTGTCCTTTTTATACTTATTTTTTAATTGTATTGTCTTTTGTTGAAGTGGACATCCCGTAACGTCAAGCCTGAAGCCCTTAGCTGAGTTGTTTGCACATCATCATCTGAACTGAAACGAAAGGGGAAGAGGAGGAGCAGAGTGCGATTTTCCTCCTTCTCTTTCTCTTGCTCTCTCTCTGTCTCACTTATAGTATCCCATCTCAACTTTTATATTCATTTGTTTGAACAAAGAGTGTACCTTACAGTATATTTACACATCATACTGACTGACTGACAATTTCCACTTAGATAATGCAAGGAAGATTGAACTTTCATAGTTTGCTTCGTCATGTTTATAATTTTTCAGTCTTGTTTGAGCCACTCTCTTTACTCATGCTTTCTTTGTAATGAAGTTTACCTTCTCATCATTGCAATCATCACCATTATGATCACCATTGTTTTGTTTTGTTTTGGTTTTTTAATCTTCGTCATTATAACATTATCATCACTGATATTATATCGATATTGTAACTCTTTTCAATAGATACCTCTCTGACAACTGTACAATCGCACACAGTGTTTGACTTTTATATATATTCTTGGGAATATATTATTTAAACTTAAGAAAAAGAGAAACATAATCCCAAAGAAAATATATTAGTATCCCAATGTAACAAAATCATGCATGTTTTAATGTATTTGTCCATAAAAACAAAACAAAAATTTGACATAATCAATGGGATCTGGTTTTATTTACAAACTGATCTTGGCACTGTTTTTGTTGTCTCTTGCTGGAAACTGGAATGATCATAAAGAATACTTTGGACTCTACCAAGCATAACACTCTCCTGGTATCAGTCAGTGACATGCCATAAAAGACAGGTCTGAGAGACGTAATCTTTTTTTTTAAGCGCAAAAAAAGCTAAAAGAAAGCGAGGAAAAGAACAACATTAGAGAGTAGGTTGGGGGGAGGGGGGGCAGAAATGGTGCAAAAACATATTTCACTTAAATTTTAGTGAAATAGGAAAAGGAAACTGTGGCAGTTTCCTTTTTCAGGCAGAAACTCTGTGACATCATGTCTAACAACAATTTATCTTTTTCTCTATAAACACAGGCTCTCCTTACATCTTATCTGGTGCTTAGGGTGAAAATTTCAAAAAAGAGATTGATTTTTTTTTTTTTTTGTCAAAATTCTTCTCGTAAAGCAGCATTAATTGTCTCAGGCAAACAAAATGAAGGAGACAAACAAAAAAAACACCAGTTAAAGACCTACTACTCAGTCTTGGGTTTGGCAGGCAGGTAGGGGGGGAGCTGTCTACAAATTTCCAGTGTGACTGACAATCTTATGTGTGTGTGCAAACATAACAACGTGTGTGTGTCTGTGCGTGCGTGCGTATGCATGTGTGTGTATGTGTGTTTGGGTGTCTCTGCATACTCATATTCAGTGCAAATGCATTTGGGGAGAAAAAATCCCAATCTTGACCATCAGGCTTTGCTGTCTAAAGAAGCTACGGCGTCATCCATCCTAACTTCCTTTGCAGTTCTGTTTCTGCACCTCTTCGAAGAGATAAACCATCAGGCACACTGAAATGCCTCTTTATTTATTCATTTATATTTTATATTACCCAGCCTAATGGCAGCCTGGTTCACCCCTCCCCTCCAACCCAAAACAACAGGTCCTAGCACAGCCCAATATACTTGAGATTGTTCTGGATGATCACGTCCGTGACAGCGTCGAACACAAACTGGATGTTGCTGGTGTCAGTGGCACAGGTGAAGTGCGAATAGATCTCCTTGGTCTCCTTGTTGCGGTTGAGGTCCTCAAACTGCCGTTGCACATAGACGGCTGCCTCCTCGTAGGTGTTCTGACCTTTGTAGTCGGGGAAGCACACCGTCAGGGGAATGCGTTTGATCTTCTCGGCCAACAGGTCCTTCTTGTTGAGGAATAGGATGAGCGATGTGTTGGTAAACCAGTTGTTGTTGCAGATGGAGTCGAACAGGCGCAAGCTCTCAGCCATGCGGCTCTGTGTGAGTATGGGAGAGGGAGGAAAACAAGAAAAAAGATGATCAGACCGGGAGGATTACACAGCTGAGGAAAAAAAAGTAATGTTTACTTTGAGGCAGGGGCAAAAATCCCATTTTATTGAAGGGGGTGACAATAAACAGTAAATTTTCAGACAAATTATTTCTGAAAGGGACATAAAAAATACTATACTACCATACTACCATAATAATCTGGCCCTATCTTCTTCTCTAACATTGCACAATAGTAAAATCTTCCATTGAGGACCCACGTGTTAGAGCGGTGAGGTTGTCTTGTCTGGGTTTTTTGTCTTGTTTACATTTCCTGTTTTATTTTGAAAGTCTAACTCTCCTCTTGTTTCAGGTCACATGCCCAACCCTAACCCTAACCCTCCAAGTGTATTTATAGTCTGTGTCTTCCATTGTCTTGTGCTGAAGTGTCTTTGTTCGTTTGCATCGTTGCACCAAAGCCAGTCCTTGGCCCACAGCCTTTGCATTGCTTTCAAGAGTTTTTGTTTTAACTTTCATAGTTTTTTTCAGATTTAGCTATGTGAGTGTTTTATAGCCTTTTTCATCCTTCAGATTTGTTTTTGTTTCTAGCTCAGATAGGCTATTTAGATTATTTAGTCTCAGAAACCTTTTATCCCTTAAACCTTAAACCTTTATTAGTTATTCCTTCCCACTTTGAAGCGTTTTTCTTTCAAGTTTAGTTTTGATCATTGATAGTGTGAGAGTAGTTAGGATCCTTAGTTAAACCTAGCATTTAGTTTGGAGAGTAGGATTTTTCGTTGTAATTTTCATAACACCTGTTCTCTGCAGCTCAGGGAAAAATAAACTCAGGGAAAAATAAACAAATAAACTAGACTTTTATGTGTCTGAGTCCTCTGTTCATTCTGGGCCTGACACCACGTCCCCCCTCTCTCTACTCTTCTTCCTGTTCCCTCCTCCTTTCCCCTTAGTCGCTACCATAATTTACATTGTTTGAGCTCGTTAACAGTCATTAGTTCTGATCTTAACCGGCAAACTGTCAAAAGTAAGGTTTTGGACAATTTTTAAGTTGTGTGATAAATAACTTGCTAGCTTTTACATAATAGTTTCTTCCACATAGCTAGCTACTAGCTGATTGTTAATATTAGCTGTTAGGTATTGGCCCCACCTACTGGAAAACAGCATCTGCTTAACAATTAAATGCATTGTTTTACATTAGCAGTGCTTGCATTGTACATTTATTTAACATTTCTTTAATATCCAAAATGATTTATTTGTGTTCACAAAGATTTTTGGGTGGGACAACTTTGTGTAAGGGGGGTCCGCACGCCCCTGTGTTCCCCCCGGGATTTCCACCTATGCTTTGAGGAAACAATCAGGCCTAATCCAACACAAGCAAGATCATTTAATCTAAAGGGGGGGGATGTGGGAGGTCAACGGCAAGATTTGAGGATGAAAACAAAGGGGATAAAAAGAAAAGAGGTCTAATTACAGACGCATGTCACAGAGAATCACTCAACTGGGCCATGGCTTCTTTGTTATGTCAACACAGACTTGAGACTCAGACAGAAGGAGGCCCTGCGTCTGAACTCTCACCTAGTCCTCTGACGCAGCGGGTTATTTCTATTACCCCCAAGTACATTCTCTGAGTCCAAAAAAACTAAATCAAACACGCAGTCTTCGCTTTAACTATTACAGAAACTTTCCATAATACTGCGACTGTTATTTTATCTGAAATTTTAGATGGATCCTGTGCCAGCAAAGACAAACACACAGCAACAGGCTGTTTACACTGCAGACACACTAGCTGCTAGCCTTATACTTTATGTCATAACAGAATCACTTTGATGGTGGGATTTAAAAAGCTTCAAAATAAGACCAACTTCTTCCACTTGACTGTTGTTAAGGATCCATTTGACTTAATTTAATGAAAAATAAATGTCTGAGTGCTCTAAAGAAGGGCCACATTCAGCGTCACATTTCCTTCTCCCGAATTCCTTTAGGCTTAAGTAAAATTCTTAAATGAATTTTTACGACTCTATAACTGAAATCTGAGGGCTGCCATGTCCTGCAGTCAAATTGGTTAGTCATAAGATAAGAGTATAAGAAGAGAGCACAGATGAGTAGCAGCAAGCCTCATATCAGAAATAAAAATATGAACAGTGTGACTGGTATCATCAGCATTAAACCACAAGTCAAAACACTGCGCCATTATTAATGTGTTTTTTTATTTTATATAACTTCTTTATTATTTAGCTTTTTTTCCACATTTTCCCTCAATATATGTCATTTAAATAAAAATATTGTAATAAAATAGTAAAATATGTTATTTTGGTATACATTGAAGAAAGCACATATGCATCCCCATAGTTTGTGCTCATGTGACATGTAATGTATAAGGGAAAAGAAAGAAAAAAAAAATGTAATTTGTTCATCAGCTGCTGGCATGTAGCTTGTGACTGGGAGGTTGTCAGATGGAAGACTAAAAGGTTACAGAAACAACTTGATGCTCTGAGCAAATCACAAGATCTGCATGACATGGAAAAAAGATACAGAGGGAAATAGCGAAGGATTAGAAAAACAGATTCAAATGCAGATTCAAAGTAAACCCTGAATATTTAGTGGTGCAAGTGCACTATATTTGGGTAATGATGAAAAGAGTACAGTCATAACTGTAACTGTCACGCGGTGAGGTCATGTTGGGTTTTGTCTTGTCATTTTGTCTTGTCGTTTCCGGTTTTATTTTGAAAGATAACTCTCCTCTCGTTTCAGGTCACTTGCCCTTCCTCATGTGTCATCGGTCTGATTGTCCACCCCGCCCTGATTGTTTCCACCTGTTCCCCATTACCCGGTGTATATCTTGTCTGCGTCTCCCCTTGTCTTGTGCTGAAGTGTTTTGTTCTCGCGTTCACCAAAGCCCTGTTCCCAGTTTCCAAAGCCATAGCCTTGGCTATGAAACTTGGTGTTCCTTGGCTAAGAGTGACTTTCTGTTGTAGTTTTTGTAGCATAGTCATTTGTTTTCTCGCGGTAGTGTAGTTAATGTTTTTCAACCGGTTGTTTTTCCTCCTTATGAGCGATTTTGATTTGGATACGTTTTATAGTACAGATTAGGTCTCGAAGAGTTCAGTTAATGTTTTTTCAGCCTTTTTGTTTTCCTCTTTATGAATGATTTTGGTAACTTTTATAGAGTAGATTTATAATTAGGATATATTCAGTTAATGTTGTTTAGCCTTTTTTTGTTTTTCCTCGTAAAGAGTGATTTTGAGTTTGATAAATTTGATAGAACAGATTAGTCTTTTTTACCGCTTAGGAGTGATTTCCTTTTCCCTAGCCTAGGTCTGCATTTCATAGCCTCACCCTGTCGAGGGATCTTGCTGCCTGAAATAAAGAGACTCACCCAACACCTTTGCGCCTGAGTTCGTATTTACGACCGGTACTGACAAAAACTCAAATCGCATTAAACATTTAGATGCATTTGGTTAATAAGAAGGGAAAAACATGTTGAATTATTTAATTCCATAAAAACTGCTTCTTTGTAATAAATTATGAGTGTATTAAATGCTTTCACTCTAAAATAACACTTAATATACATTAGTTACAGAAAAAAAACAAAAAAACATTAGTGGCTTTTAAGAAAAGAGAGTTTTTCCAGGTTGTGGAAGCCAAGTGGTGCATATTAATAGGTTCAATTTGGTTCTAAATAGAAATAAATTGAGGTCTGTTACTGATACCGGATATGCATTTTTTCCAAAACTTTTTGCCAAACAATGAGCTAACTGTTTAAACAACTTAACGAGAAATGAGGTTTACTTCAATACAAATTACATGAGACTGCATCTGAAGAATCTGTTATCGTAGGTTTTAAGCAGCTCTTTCTGAAGATTTACATCTTCCTCATGTTGTTACCCAATGAAACTAAAAGATAAGCTTTCCTTTTTTACTGTCTGACCTCAGTCCTCTTTTCAGTGAGTCAAAATAAGAGAGTAGGACAGCAGATCTGAGCGCAGGGAGACCACAACCAGACCGCTAAAGAATGCAATTTGGCCCACTGGATGACTCAAAAGATGAATAAAGAGAGAATAAATGCATTTATTCTCTCAGAAATGAATGTGTTTTTTCATTTCTGTGAAAAAACACATTTCTGTTTTTTCACAGAAATGTGAAGTCAGTGAGAATCTTTCAGGGCTCAAGGGATCAAATGTTCACAGATTGGTTTTGTAAATGGTTTATAAGGGAGGAGATAACTTCACCTGCTGCTTAAAACATTAAATATTGTTCAGCTCAATGCAAAACTTGAATAAATATCTTTTACTTAATACAATTAGTCCAATATTCAGTAGAATTATCTTGAATTGGAAGATAATTTTTCCAAAATATGAGATAAAAACTTATTATTGAAGAATTATGAGATCAAAAAGTCACAAGTATAATATATATATATATATATATATATATATATATATAAGGGGTGTGACCTCGTGAGATGTGATTTGATGAGATTGCTCCTCGCGTTAAAATTCTGTCTCGCGAGATTTATCCAGCAAGCAGCCAGAATGACGGAGAACACAGGTATTACTATTGACGAGGCCCCTGCCGCTTTTAAATTGTTTGGCAGCATTTTGGGTCCCCGGCAGAAATGATAAATGGTAAGAGAGTGACTGATAAGACACGGACAATATGCAGACACTGTATGCAAACAATGCCAGCACATTTACAGCACTACCACAGCTCAGTACTCAAATCAACAACTGCGCCTGCTGACAGAGAAGAACATTTTGTTTTGCACATATTGTTTGCACTTGAAAAAAGGACAAATGTATAATTTTTTTATATATATATTTTAACTTTTATAACATTTTATTTTAGTTTCAATTTGTAGAGGAAGAAGTTCCTTAAAAGGAAGAAGTTCATTAAAGGTTAACGCTTACAGAGTTATAAAATCCATGTGCAACTCAGTTAAATAAAAGTCTGTTGTCCAGGCATTCATATAATTTGTAATTAAGTTTTCTTAAAATCTCGTCTTGTCTCGATCTCGTGAACCCAATCTCGTGTCTCGTCTCGTGTCTCGTCACACCCCTAATATATATATATATATATATATATATATATATATATATATATATATATATATATATATATATATAAAAGATCATTTTGTTTATACGTTTTTTTGAGTTTGGTCAATTTAGTCTTATTTTCTTAAAACAAGATTGAATTGTTTGACAGTTTATCTTAAAGGGATAGTTGGGGATTTTTGACATGAATGTTTATAGCATCCCTATCAGCAGTGTCATACGCTCACACTGACCTACCCCTGACAGTGTCCTGTGAGCTTAGTTCTTGACCAGTGCTGGTCAAAACGGTTTCCCCGGACACTAAAGTAAAACATCTTTTTTCTCAAAACAGCATGTGTTCAAAAGAGTGATTTATTTGCATCACAAAACTATTATCCACGAAAAAATCACACCTCGTAATAACTTGGCCCTACTTTCTCTCCCTTTGTATCTCTGCACGTTGCTATAGCATTGCTGATATCAACACATGAACACTGAAAAAAAGTTGTTGACTAGTGCGCAGCAGTCAGCAGGATGACAGCGTGCACTGATAGTAATTGAGAGAAAGTAGGGCCAAGTGATTACGAGGTGTGACTTTTTAGTGGATATTGATTTTGTGATGCAAATAAATCACTCTTTTGAACACATGCTTTTTTGAAAAAAAAAAAAACATTTTAATTTAGTGTCCCGGGAAACCTGCCCGACTACTTTCATTTTGACCAGCACCGGACAAGAACTCAGCTCACAGGACACTGTCGGGGGTACAGGTACAGGTAACTCAAAAAAACAAAATTATTAGCCAATGGAATATGATATTTCATGATAATTCTACTCTATATTGGACTAATTGTACCAAAAACAAGATATAATATCACATGTTGAGATTGAACTCATTTCAATATGAAATAATTGGTATATCATAGTATTGAAATTGCACTTTTTCTATGTTATCTCTCCTATTTTGTTGAATTGAAATCATAACTGTCCAGCCCACTTCAGATCCAATTGAACTAAATCAAGTTTGACTCCACTGTTCTAGAATCTTCACCTGGCCACTATAGCAAATAGTAAAACTTTCTTAATAGGGATCAGGAGGCAACCACACACACACACACACACACACACACACACACACACACACACACACACACACACACACACACACACACACACACACACACACACGTGTAACCACCTACACACATTGCTTTCCTCCCTTACCTCCTCCTGTCAGATTACTCCAGAGGCTTAGGCCTTAATTAAGCTCAAATATTAATGAGGAAATTCATCTCAGTGTCATTGTTTTGTTTCCCATAAATACAAATCACTTAATGTCACAGCCTTACAAGAAGGGGCACACTGCATTTAACTACCCATGTTTGTTTTTGTTTTACTGTATGTCATTTTTTTTTCTTTTCTTCTGTACCTGACAAATACATTATTCAGGCTGCTCTGCTTTTAATTACCAATGTTAATCGGGGCAGCAACACTGCACACAACAACACAGTTCTACATATCTTTTTTGTGCAAGATTCTTATGAGAAACAACAGATTTTTGATTATTTCTTAACAATTTATGAACTAAATAAACAATTTTGTGTATTTGTCTGAAATGTTCCCCATCCTAAAGCAATCATTTTCTCAAAGAGAAAAAGCAAGCCTCTGAAAGGTAACTCCATTTCCAGTTTTTTGTGCACATAAGCCAACAGAAAAATGTGACATTTAGATATATCCCAAATACTGAAATTATTGTATTTGCTTACGTATTTGCTTTGCAAATAGGTACCTAACATAACATAACAGGGAGACATGGTGGCGCAGGGGTTAGAGCTGTTGCCTCACAGCAAGAAGGTTGCAGGTTCAAGACCTCTTTGGTCCTGGGTCTGGGACCTTTCTGTGTGGAGTTCAGATTCCTCCCACAGTCCAAAAACATGCTGAGGTTAATTGGTGACTCTGAATTGCCTGTGTGAGTGAATGGTGCGTGTGCCCCACGATTGGCTGGCGACCATGTGGGGTGTATCCCTGTCTCGCCGTAATGCGCTGGGATAGGCTCCAGCAGACCCCTGTGACCCTAATGAGGAATAGGTGGGTGTAGAAGATGAGAATATAAAGTTATCAAAAAAAAACATTTTTTATGATCAATAAAGAGAAGCTAGAATGGATGAGCTAACTTGATACATGTGACCTGAATAGATTTCTGTTTCACTAAAACCTTCAGAGTGTGAAGTGAAGGTCATTCTTGTAACAGCAATTATTCAATACACTATATACACTATATACATAACAATGAGTTGCTATTACTGTAAAGTAATACAATAGCTATGTATGAAGGATACACTGAAACCTGGGCAGCATGGGGTTTTATGTCCCTCCAAAATTTAACCTCATAAACTGTAATAAACCATAATTCAAACTCACCACATTCTTCATATCTACCCTAAAAGCTGTCTCCGCTATCATTTAATGTGATGAATTCTTGACAAAGTGTCTATGTCTCTCAATAAATTCTTGTGTGAGTATTTTTCTGATGTTTTTTTGTTTTTTTTATTGAACATATTGAACATCTATATGGTACCCAGCTAAGATTAGATAAGGTAGCTAACATTTCCTCCCTCAGCTGTGTTTAATCAAACATGAACACTATGTATGATGAGTACAAATAGGCCTAAATGTTCCCACTTGAATTTAAGATTATTAGAAAAAAAATAAAAAATAATAAAATAACCCTTTTTTTCAATCCATCATTATGTCATATCACTTACTGGTTCATGAACATGTGTAGTGCAGTCAGACACACGCCTGTATGTGAAGGGACAGGCTGTGTGATTTAGAAGGAAATGTAATTTAAAATCACTTCATGCGTCATCTTCACTCTGACTCAAAAGGAAAAGTGCATGTGTCAATTTTTGATGGTAAAAACATGAAATGCCTAGCGTTTGTGCTATTTTCAGTCTTCTTTCATGTTGACAGGCCTTTAATTCCCTTTTGTTTGAGAGATTAACAAAACAACTACCAAAACAATAGGAAACAGAGAGTTGATGGGTAAGTGTTGATGTCTGGCCCATCTCTTGTCTGCTCATCATTTCTACCTCCCATACAACACAGAATACACCGCAGTCAAGGATATAAAGTGCATGCATTCACATGTGCACCTCATATCAATTTTTTCTAGCGCTGCTGTTTGTTGTACTACCCCCCCCCCCCCCCCCCCATCCTGCCTTCTTTCCCTAGTCACTGTCAACAGCGCAGGATTAGCAGCATTTGACTGGCCTGTTGCTAAGCAACGGTAACCAAGGCAACTGATTAATTATGAAGACAGGGATGGGACAGGGAAAACGCATCAGGAGATGGGTTGATAGGTAAATGTTGTACTGTAATTATTACGCTGTGTCACATCTGAGCTGCTGCGTTGAAACTGAATTGGCGTTCAGTTTGGACAAAGTTTGATTTCTGCAACAAATAAAAGATATGAAGGTTGGGGTCACTACAAACAACTCCTGACATGACAAGCTGTTGTAAGACTAACATGATTTCCTCATAAATGATGAAATCCAAAGCAAGTAAGAAAGTTTTGTGCATGTACATAGCAATGCCAGATGGAGAAATACATATTAGGTGGGCCAACTTTTCCAAGAAAAAAATGATTTTTGCTTAAAACACAAAATATTGTTCAATTCACTGCAAAAAAAAATATAATCTTATCAAGGGAAAATATCTTGTATTTAATAATTAGTCCAATATTGAGGAGAATTATCTTGAATTGGCAGATCATTTTGCTTATTTCAAGTTTTTGATTTGTTTTTCCAAAATAGGAGATAACAAATTAGAATTATGAGATAAAAGAGTCCAAAGTATGAGATAAAAATGCAATATTACCAGTCATACAACAGTCCGAAGAAAAAAAAAGCAAAATAGGAAAACTAAGACTAGAAGACTGTAAAGACTAAACACAACAGTATAGGGAATAAAGTAAAAAAATGTCATGTGATAACTTAGATAGGAATCACAACTATTTTGCTGTGAATGTGGTTCATATCATTTATATTTCAGCTGTGGGTCGAGCTGCATCAGGCCAACTGAGACGCCTGGCTTGATCTCGTTGTGGGTTGAAGTGTGGATTCAGCCAATGGAGGAAATTGAGTTTCTTCTTTACTTTTTTTTTTTTTAAATAATACAGAAATGAAAAGCAGCTATTGGCTGAAAGAAGCTCTCTCTGTGTGACAACATGTCAATATCTGTATATTTTCGTAGATACAGTAGGCCAGTGCCTCTCAAAGTAGGGTCCAGGGACCCTCAGGGGTCCTTGAGGTAGTTCCAGGGGGTCCCCAGTAAAAATGAGAATAATTTATTTTAATCATAGGTCCATCCATAAGTAAAAAAAAAAAAAATGTCATGGGTCTTTATTATTTCACATATTTCAAATCATTCACTCAATCAAACACTCACTTGTTTGAGAGCTTTTAGGTCCCTGGTAATGTATCAAACATAAAAGTTCAGGCCTGGTATACACACTGGATTCCAGAGCCATAAATCAGTGATCATCATACAGTTTACATATGCACATAAAACCTGATGCATTTCTGAGGCTGAAACTGTATTTTTCAATAAACTCCAAGTTTTGTTTCAGCTGTTTTCCACCAGACAAAATATGATTCATGGTCAAGCATTGCGCTGCATTGATTCAGAGACTTGTAGTCAGCTACTTGCAACTCAGAGAAATAGATGAGCCAGAGTTGCACCTGGACTGAACTTGATGAGTCGCCTTTTTTAAAGTTGAATCTGTGACAGTGTCGTGCTGAGTTATTGTTTCATGTCACACAGTTTAGTTCTCATTTCAATTATTTTATCTGGATTAAGGTCTTTTTTACTAGAAGTCAGAGTAATAGTTTTGTAAAAATGACTAATGCTATAGGGAAATGACCTCTACTGAGAGACAGTTAAAACTAATTAAATTCACAGCACCATTTAACATTTAATTGTAAAAGCAGAATTAATTAGCTATAATTATATAAACTGTATAGCAGCTTTGCTGCTAATTAAGTTGTGTATGTCGTGTGCACCTTTTCTCCATCCGCCTCCAGCTGCTAAAACTAATGTAGTTTGTGTATTGTACAACCTAATGAATCAAAAATTGTGGCCTTTTAGTAGGTGTCTGATGGTAATGTACACATTAGACAAAATTATTTTTTTGCTAACGTTAATCAAGGATGTGGTCAGATGTTTTCTACTTTATCAAAAAATCTGAATATCTGTCTCATTTTCTTACTGATGAGATGAAGCTCATGAAAAGCTCTGAAAACAAGTTTCCACTGAGACTAGTCTGACTAATATTCAGTTGTGTACTCTGTACCTTTTAGCTCTAGTTGATTGTCAATATCTGTTTTCTGGAATATGTTGGCCTGTTGCCTTATCTTAAGGTTGAAGTAGCAATATATATTGTCGGTATATTTGCATGGTTTCTTGCATAATTAATTTTGTATTTTTCTAAAGTAGCTTGCCAGTAAAATTAATTATCTCTTTGCATCTTATTCAGGGTCAACTTAATTAACCCCTCCTTCCCCCTCACATCACATTGACCTTCATTATCATGTAGAATCTGATCTTATTCATAACTGATGATTGTAACATGAGACACTGCTGCAAACATTCTGCTCTTTCTCACATTGCAGATGTATTGCTCGTGTTAGGTAACAGCTGTTCAACAGCATTTTGTCAGCTGACAGTGGTTATGGAAGTGGTCCAGAGATGCAGGAATGTGCTGTATAGATCCACCTGTAGAAGGAACCACAGTCCTGTAGGATGTTGCCTGGATTCTGTATGGTCATTTGTATGATAATATGCATGATTACAGCAACATCTCACCCTGAGCGATAAGTCCCCTGTGTCCTTGCTACTTTACGAGTACACCTTTAATGGCATATTTATTCAGAATTATTATGGTGCCTCATCCTCTTATCAGGATACTTCCAGATCAAAATTGTAGAAACCCCTTTTTTTTCTTCTTTATTTGGACAGTAGTCCTCACTTTTCTTCACATTTGCACACTTTTTCCTTTCCTTGTCATCTCTCTGGACGGTACTCAGTCTGGCTTGTCATCTCTCTGACCACCTTACATTAAGTGCCCAGTATGACTTAAAACTATGGTTAAATTATATTACAACACGCCAACATTAGCTACGTAAAAATGAATACATAAAATTTTCAATATCCACTTTGTGTGTGTGTGTGTGTATTATATTTGCAGCATTATTGTTTACACTTTTTTTGTGGGTTTGTCTGTCTTTGCTTCTGCTTCACTTCTGTGATTGCAGCATTTTTCTCCTGCATTGTTATGCCTTGCTTTTGTTTTAAGTGTGTGTGCTTTTTGGTTTTGCATCATTTTTGTTTGTAGCCTGTTTGCCCCTTTTGGCCATCGTAGAAATTTACTCTTTGCTACGAAATCTGTCACTCGTCTGCCTTTCGTGTAAATGGAAAGGCAGAGGGAAAATTTGCCTCATTGGGAATTCTGAACTATTTTATTTGGAGTTACTAAGAATAGGGATACACATTAAAACACCTGAACTTGAGAGAAACCCTTGTCCCCTTTATTCTGGTGCCTCTGATCTTCTCTGTACTTTATACTTTAGCAAGCCCTCCATTCTGACACACTTCTGCACATTTTTGCAATATTTATGTAATTCATCCATTAAATATAGCACATGAATATAACCATACTTTCAAGGTGAGATGATGGTCAAGTGGTAGTCCCAGCCTCTCATTGATTGCAGGCAGGGGTGGGCTATAAAAGCCCTTCATCTCAAAAGGTTAAGTGGTTTAAGATGCAATTCAGGAAAATGAAAGAGTATGTCTACATGTGAACAGCATCAATCTTGTGATGAAGTACAATACTAATGTGTGCTCATCTCAAATGCACTAGCAGTGACCACAACATACGGCCACATATCAAATGCTCTCTGAAAATCCCATTTAGTATTAGTATTGTTACTTATTGATCTACTCTAATCTATTTCCTGAATTAAAAGAGAACAACTGAAGAAAACCCTGTTGGTGTGTTCAAAAAGGTCTTTATCTTAACTTGAAAACAATAAAGGTTTGCCTTCATAGAAGCCAAACCAGAAAAAATATCAGTTTTAGCATCTTGCATTGTGCACTTTGCACCAAGGGCCGAGCTCCATGTGTCTTTCATAACATGCAACAGCAAGATTTGTGCTCTGATTTCAGGGCGTCTCTGTGGTTCTTTTGAACTCTTGTTGTGTTCTTCCTCTCCTATCTGGAAACCATAAAAGTTGTTTCCCGTCACCTACAAACTCCCACCGCTACATGGTGCCTTTCCAATCTGCTAATTCTCACAGGTACAGCCTCACACTTTTTTCTGTGAACTCAATTAACACCATACTGCATTTTTCTCTTCCAACTTTATTTTTAACCTATAAAACTAATTGATTTCATGTTCAAACCTGGCACAGCATACACCCTGTTTTATCTGGGGAACCCATGAATTATGGTTCAAGCTACAGGAATGAGAAGGTTTCCTCTGTACTGACTGGAGTTAATTCTTGTTAAGACTGTATAAAGACATGAAGGTGAACTGGGGTAGTGTAGCATCTTCGTGAAAAAAACATAATGCATGTGGAAACAGGAAATAGCTGACCTCATAGCTGATCTGGACTAAGAAAGTAAAATACTATCTAATATTGACCTTTCATTATCAAAAACACACAAGCAGTAACTACTCAACCATTCTAAAAAAACTAGATAAGGTAATGGACATGCTATGGATAGGAAATTGTTCAGATTCCAACATCAGAGACTCTATTCATTTAGAGACAGATTTTAAATAGCTTTGTTTGCTAACCCTAACCCTACTTAAAGGCAGAGTGATTGTGTTTTATCCATTTCTACAGAATCAGTACACTTGTCCCTAGCTCAAAGAAATGTGGATTAGTACCATAAAATTGGAATAAGACCTTCCAAATTGTTTATTGAACAAATCTGATTGGACAGGTAAAGAATTAAAGCATGCAAGCGTATCATTTAGGGATGAAAATAAAAGGATGAAAAGAATACATGGAATGGTCTAGAGTGCACTGTGAGGATTTTTTGGGGCCTTTTTGTAAGATGATGAGAAGATAACCAGGGCTGGTAACGTAGCTTCTCAGTACATTAATACAATGAATTTGAAAACAGTTAGTTTATAATCATAATGAATAGCCAAAGATAGCATAGTGTTTCTGGCTTTCTGTTAGTTCCATTAGCAATTCTCCAAATCAAAGAGCCTGCCCTCCAACAGAAAAAATCACACTCATCACCTAATTTTGGACTGATCTTTATATTATTATGTATTATTATTTTACATAATTGTACCTTTTAGAGTTTTGTTACTTTCTCTCAATCTCTTAGAGAAAAGAGGCAGTGAGTGGACCTGAAATCAAGATTATTTTTTCAACTACTGCAACTACTCCAAGGTCAAGAATGAACTTTACTCTGCGTATATTTGTTCAGGCCTACTCGAAGCGATAAGCTGTACAGATGCTTTGTGGTGAATAAATCCATCACTGAGCTAAAGATTGTGCACTTGTTCCCACAAGTTGTCTCCTTTAGACAGCTGCGTGTCAAAAGCAACATAATCTCTGTATCTGTGTGACCACAGCACGGTTGTTGCATTGAAGACAGGCTTAAATAGAAAGGAAGTGACAGTGAAGTACAGGCTTTTGTTCTTACAGTGATGTCAAACAATATCACTTGAAGCTTGTATTATGTTTGTAGAACATGTGATTTACTGTATGAGAACAACAGATATGGTGAATATCAAAATATATATATTTCTGTCTACATCAGATTATACATCTGTCTCACATAAGAGAGATATTCTCACCACTTAAATTATCAAATTCCATGGCAGGAAATAAATGTTCCATCTCGTGAAAAGTGTAAAAATATCTGCTAGAATTTCTGCTAATGTTAGTGTTAATGTGCATATATGTGTACATAAGCATACACTGACTGTGAGAGAAAATATGAAACATGAGCGTGTGAACCCTTTAAAACCGACAATGTCTTACCGTCTGGTTGTCCTCGTAGAGTTTAAGATCATAGCCACTTAACTCGACACAGAAAATGATTGCAGTCACACCCTCGAAACAGTGGATCCACTTCTTTCTCTCCGAACGCTGCCCACCTACGTCCACCATCTTGAAGGTGAGCTCCTTGAAGGTGAACTTGTTCTCCACGATGCCGGTGGTCATGTCACGGGACCGTAGGATGTCCTCCACAGTTGGGATGAACTCAGCTGCAGAGATACGATCCAGGTCGTTCAGGTAGTAGGCAGTGTTGTCCTCTAAATGGTATTCGTTGGATCGTTGAAAACACTCCTGGACCCCTGAGTCAGCCCACAGACGCTTCATGACCCCCAGCAACTCTGGAGTAATCTCCCCCTTGCTCTCCGCCGGTCCTGTGAGGGCAAAGAGCTGCACTGCATCGTAAGCCCGATCGGCGTTGTGAAAGTCGATCTTAAGAGTGGTGAGGGCACGGATGATGCGTGTGAGTGAGTCAATGGCGTTATACAGGATGAGGGGCTTGTACTCCTTGCAGGCTTCCAGGTTGAAGCCCCCGCTGTGGATGATCTTCATCTGTTTGACAATGGTGCTCTTGCCAGAGTTGCTGGTGCCCAGCAGCAAGAGCTTGATCTCGCGCCGCTGCCGCTGACTCTCCGAGCGCAGGTGGCGGTCGATTCGCCGCGAGCGCCGTGCCGCTTCCTTCTCCTCTGAGCTCTGACGGCATCCCATGGTCCTCCTCCACGTGGTAAACACAAAGGAACTCGTGCTGCTGCTTGACGGGAAAGCGAATTATGATGAAGCGGTAGCAACAAAGGAGCTGGTGTTGGCGGACTCGTCAGTTGGAGAGGGTATTCTCTAGAACTTGTTGTGGAAAAAGGCAGACAAAAACTTCACAAAAGCCCAATTTAACACTAGACTGGAGAGCCACCATGCACAGGAGTGACTCAGGAGTATTTCATTCTTTTTGTTCAGGTGCAGTGTGTGAGTCCTGTGTGGGGAGAATCCAGACTTCCAGCAGGGGCTCCCCCTGAGGAAAAGCTCTGGAGGAAGGCTGGGTACTTCCAGGAGTGTGTCAGTAGAGGAAGTGTTTGGGCTTGACAAGCGTGAATAGGAAAACCCCCTCGCTCTCCTCCCACATGACTCTCGTGGCGTGTCGCCCCTTGCTTGGCTACTTCTGCTTTTCTGTTTCCTCTACGTTGTGATATCTCCCCAACAACTGAAGGCCTCCAACCCTGCCAAAACATGAAACAGAAATTAAAAGCCAAAATAATGGCGATCCATCACTTTTAGTCCAATCATTGATCACTGTGTTAAAGGACTCCTTCAACATTTTAAAAAAATATATTTCTGGGATGAGAAAAATAGTAAATTGAAGGTACATGGGCTTCATTTGCATAGCCTGTTTATAGTCTTTTGACCACTTAATCTCTTAAGACACACCTCATCTTTTAATCTTGTTTGCAAAGATCGTATGGCCAATTTGTAAGTAGCACAGTTCCCAAAGGTCATTTGAAAGCCCTGGCTATTGGCTATCAGATTTGGATGGTCTGATCATAGGAAATTTCCAGTGGGTCACACTGCAGTCCATTAAACAAAAGGTGGTCAAACTTTCGTATTTGGTCCTCATTGGCTTTCAAGCTGGCTATGTCCCAAACCCATGCTTTGATTGACTTGTGCATGATGTCAATTAATGTGAAACAACTTTGAGACCATAATCATTGCATTATTTGTGATTAGAAATCAATTAGAAGTCAAGTCAATTTTATTTGTATAGCCTAAAATCACAAATCACAGATTCACCCAATGGGCTTTTCAGTTTTTACAACACAACATCCCCTGTCCTTAGATCCTCACATTATACAAGGAAAAACTCCCTAAAAAAACTTTAACAAGGAAAAAACCCTTTAATGGGGAGACAGTGTGTCTTACAGAGGATAAATGCTTTACACTACAACTATATATTAACCCATTTACACACATTTATACACTGATGGTTGGTGGCTACCATACACGTTGCCAGCTGCTCATCAGGAACAGCTGATCATTCACACACAGCCATCAATTGAGGTTAAATCTTGGTAGGTTATCTTGGTTGTCTTGCCGAAGGACACATCCACAAGTAGACTGGAAGGGAAATTGAAATGACAATCTTCCACAGCCACCTGAAACAATGACACCACTTTCCTGTGTGTACGTTAAGTAAGGACCTGGGATGAAGAGGAAAATTAGCATAACGATTGAATGCAAGGGGAAGCAGCAGCTAACCTGGTTAACAATACCTGGGGTGTCTTGTTGCCATCGTGAGGTTGTCGTTTGTACTACTGTGTCCGTACCTTTACCCAAACCTGCACTTATCAATCAAATCTAGCAATCAGAGGAACTCTACACCAGGAATTGTCATTGTATGCATTGCATACAATGTGTTAATTAGTGAGCCTCAAAGGTACTGGTAGGCTTCAGCTCCATACAAACACACAGACATGTCAGTAATATCAATTTTCTCATTTCATACTTTGTAAGAAAACTAATAAGCATATTTTCCAACTATCACAGAAAAAGCAAACATAATACTTTACCTCTCTTCGTCAAATGGAAATTGACTGACTGGCAATAAAAGCATATACAGTCGCATGCATACGAACCTGCAGACGTCCCATTCAACCATTGCCATGCTACCTTTAGTCTGTGTACACAGTTTCTGCTCCTAACAGTCACACGGCCCAACTCTCTCCATCTGCAGTCCCGTGTTACCATAGACTCTGAGCCAAAGTAGAGCTCAGCTGACCACGCCTGCCCATTTAACATCACCACACACACACGCACACAAACACACGCACGCACTTACACACACGCACAAACACACACGCGCACATGCACACACACGCATGCGTTACATACACAATCAAAGTCAAACATACACATAGAAACAGGCTTACAAAAACAAACTCCACACGTTGAAAGGAAACAGCGACAGGATGAACAAGATAAATGTGTTTCCTTGTAACCAATAACATCTTCCGCACTACAACACACACTACAACTCAGCGCCTCCGGCCGTACCTCTTTCTGCTCTGCAGTTCCCTCAGCGCTACTCACCACGACGACGCCAGGTGAAATGCTTATTTACTAGCTCAGTGGAAAATAACAGGCTCGAGCCAGCAGGTGCCTCTTATGCTTTCACACAAAAGGCCCTTTTTCCTTTCTAAGGCATCCTTTAGATGCTAAAAACATGATCAGAAACAGAATACAGACAATTTATGCACCTTTTCTTTTATGCTATTGAGACAAATACAGAATTTCCATTAGTTTTGGGGCGTTAATAAAAAAAAAATTATGTCATACATTTAAAGGAAAATAAATGCATCGCCTGTGGGATTCAGTGATATGCATGTTGAAACAGGCTGCATGCTATTGGCTGAGTAGCAAATGTGAAATCATACTGTGGCCTAGATTTGTTGGTGAAACTGTACTGTGCAGACCTGTCAGATATATATATAGAGAGAGAGCATTACTCAGAGCTCGGTGAGTGAGGTCCACTCTTCAAAAGACTGAGAGGACAAACAGAGCAGAACAAAGCCATAACAAAGCATCACAACACAACCAGAGTGGAGAGCGTTGTTTCCTGGCTTCAGGCACCTACCCTCTCAAAATGGCATAGCTGGCCAAGCCGGTTAATGCACATCACTGATTTTGAGAGCCTGTGAAACACATTAAAGCTGGGTGTGAAATCTTTACTTTCGTTATTTCAACAAAATATGCAGCACTTGCATTTCTGCACTTTTTTTGGATGTTACATCACTTTAGATAATTGCAGAGGAAATAGCGTGCCAGCAGTGCGAGATCAGTGTATATTATTATCGCATTAAATTCGTATGTTTCATAGGAAGAAGCAGAGTCTGTTGATTGCCAATAGCCTAACAACGAGAGCAGCACACAGTGGGACAGAATGCCTCAAACTTTAAATTTTCAAATGGAAAATAAAAAAATGTATTAAGAAAGCATGTACACAATGAAAAACATGTTTTATATTTGTAACAATATACACTAATAATTCAGAGTTGATATAGCCCTGATTGCCAACAAATGGATTTAAGACTTATACATGTATATAATCATTGATTATATATAAGGGTCACTGATTATATATGCAGTTACTGCAGTGCCACCGTGAATAAGGTCACATTTCCAGGCTCAGTGAAGAAGAGGCATGTCACTTTAAGAGAAAACGAGTGGAGGCAGAGCCATGAGGTGTACGAGGAGAGGCCAGCGTTTTGATGGATGATGAAAGCTGAGGTAATGTGATAGAACCCTGTCACTTTGCCGCCGTAACCTCACGGCTCCATCTACACACTGTCCTCAGCGGTCCCTCCATCACTCTCCCAGTTGCTTACACCCTATTATTAATTTACTGTGCGGCAAATAATTACAATCATGGTCTTTATGAGGGATGAGTACATGCTGTCATAATGTGTTTTCTGTTGTGCAACATTCTCATCCCGGTGAATCCACAAAAATGCTATTAAAATTATGATTATTAAATGATTTAATTCCATCAGGGGCTCAATGTTACTGCTTAGGTGCAAAATTATTTTAAAGAACTGAATGCATTACACAGCCTATATATATATATATATATATATATATATATATATATATGTCAGCACAACCATAATAAAATCACATATAGAACGTATATATATATAGCAGCCATTTGAAAAAGCCACACAGGCATGTTAAATACATTATGTGTTGGTGTGGAATAATCTCACTGTGCCACTGAAGACACAGGATTTAAATCAAATTAGGTTAATGGGAAAACCGGGTGATGCTCAGGTGCTTTTTGCCGGTACCATGTAATGATGGGACCAGGTGTGTCACAGGTGAAGAAAATCAGATACGGAGAAAAGCACTGGATTATATGAATAAAAAAGTGTGTGATGCAAAAAGAAAGGTGCAAGACGCAGGTGTGCTTTTTTAGTCCTACCGCAATGGTTTATGAATGAGGCCTGCAGGTGTCAGCGCTGTGGTCAGCAGGTTTACATTTCATGAGGGATCAGATGAAATGTTCCAGTTAGAATAAACATGCTTGCGGGGAGAAAGCAGGGGCAATATTGCACGTCACAATGCCCGTGTAATAAATAAACTGTGTAAAACTAACAAGAAAACAGTCCATTCATCACAGCTAACTAGACCAAGGACTTTTAAAGCTGCAACCTGGGGACTGCTGTAACACCTGTGTGTGAAAAGTGATTGAAAACTGCTGTTGTTATAGTCATTATTCTCATTAGGATCAGGCAGAAAAGCATATGTATGGCCCATTTAAGCGCAGTATGGTGCTAAGGAAAAGTGACTCTTTGATGAGTGTACAGTGATTCATATCCATATGCCCCAAAGGGTTTGCAGGCTCACTGAATTCTTTACATTTCACTGTCATTCATGTGTTTTTCCCAACATGCCTTGCATTTTGTAATAAATATAATCACTATTTCAAACTACAATGTTATCTCTACTCTGACTGATGAATGCTGGCATTTGATAGAGATGCTAAGAGTCCCTTTAGCTAGCTAACATACAGTACATGCACACAGAAAAAGAAAACACTGCTGACATGTCACCTGCAAAGTGTTTATGCATTCTCATCACACATGGCTGTGTGACAAAAAGAAGTTATTGAAAGACTTGTGGCTGTCTGGTCAGTATCCACATGCAGTGGTAGTCTTTACTGGAATCTAGTAAAGTGATTTTTACAATATTATCCAAAAGCCCGGAGAGTAAAACAGTAGCTAATGCCCCAGATGTGTGCAAAATCCTTGCCATTGTGTCAAGATTAAGCAGTTACAGCCAAGTTGTGATCAAACCTTTGGGCCACATCAGGTGTTTATTAGCTCTGTGGCAGTTGTCTTGACTTATTGTTTCGGGTTTGGATTCACTGTCTTTGTTTTGTTGAAATACAAACAGTGCTACTGTACGAGAGACTAAAGACAGTCTAGTGAGAATTTGTGGAAAGAAAAGTTGCCCAGTCTTGTCTGACTGAGACGAGCAGCTCCACTGGAGGGACATTATTAATTAATGTTTTGCCACTGAGGTTGTGAATAAGCAATGCATTAGTGGAGTGATCGATATGCTTTCTTCAACTACTGTTGTCTTCCACAATGCGTGTATCCACAAGGTTTCAGATATAGACAGAGGTTGACAGTAACAAAGTAGATTAGAAGTACTGCACTTAAATATAATTTTCAGGTACTATATTTGACTACACTGCAAAAACCGAGATCCTAACAGGTAAAAATATCTTGTTTTTGGTACAATTATATTGTTCGTCTGATAATTTAGCTTATTTCAATTATTATTTTTTTAGATTTTATTCAATTTAATATTTTCTTTTTATGAAAATGTTAGTCTTGTTTTATTAAAATAAGACCACATTTACCCAAATCTGGAAAAAAAATAAGATTTTAGTTTCTGCAGTGTATTTTGGACTAATTTTTTGGACAAAATAAACTAATAAACAAACTAATTTTGGACAAAAATAAGATATATTCACCTGTTAAGATTTCATTTTTTGCAGTGTTCTACTTCCTACGCAGCTGTAGTTACCTTTCAGATTCCATTTTTCCATACCCTTATTGCTCAGTGTAAATCATGTATTTTCAAATGTGTTGAAATGGTTTGTAGTAAACAGTTGTTTCTTTTAGGGTTTAGAATACTCTCCTAATACTAAAGCTAAACAAACTATTTAAAATCCCTCTTGAATCAGCTGTCACAAAGCTGAAAACAGGTCTGTTTTTCTGAGCTCAGGACAAGTTAGCTTTATGTGATTAGCTTCAAGATATGTGATTATTGATGATGATCTTATATGAAATAAGGTTAGGGTGACATTAGCAGGTTTGTGTGGATCGTTGCTGTTTCAGCGGATCATCAGAGTTCTACACAAACATGTACACACACAGAAACGTATACACACCTGCTGAATGTTTAGTGAAATTTCCATGGACGTTAGCATTTCTTTGGAAGGGATGGGAATTTTAATCTCTGGCAAGGACTCTGTTGACAGTTGAAACAGACACTATGAGAGAAAATCGTCTGCACTTGCAAAAACAGTAAACAAACAGACGACACTCCTTCTGGAAGCACAGAGGATGATCTCATAAAACAATGTCTGTGTGAGGTTAAAATATTGAATATTGATATAATCATGCCTCACTGGACAGTGACAAAGCAATCGTAACCTTGAGGCAGAAATCATGAGAGGTTTGTAAATATTTAAGCAGGAGCAGGTTGTAGCTACTCCTTCCTTCTCATTAAAGCAGATGCTGCACTTCTAATTGCACTCCAGCACACTTTGAAATGATTTCATGAGTAGATTTTACTGATTTTATCTTATTTCATATGGCTTGAATTGACTTTACAGAAATAAATAGTTGGCAATTACTTGACTAATTGTTGCAGCTCTAAAACACATGAAACATGGTATAGAGAAAAATGTCGGTCTGGACAAAAAATGACATTTTGAATCGTCAGCTTTAAGAAATGATTTTAAAATAATTTTAAGAACAACTAATTAACTAATCGTTTTGATAGATTAGCCAATCTATTGAGCCAAGTAGGTTAATAACATTTAAAGTTTTTTAAGTAAAGAATCTCTTGACCATGTGGATGATTGTTTTATCTTTCTGTTTCTGCTATTATGCTATTTTTCCCTTCCTATTTTAAATTGATCTTAATTGTCTAATGCTCTTATTTGAGCTTTTACTTATTATTTCACGCACTTGGAGTTACATATCTGTATAGACACTTCTATAAATAGTTTATTATTTTTATTATTACTAATATTCATATGACTTCCTATTTTCCAAAAACAAAAAACTGAAAGAAATCCAAAACCCACAAAACTGTTTTTTTTTTACAAACTACTAACATATTTACCTGCAAACAAATCGTTCAACAGTTTTCCTGGATTGAAGCAAGTCCATGTTTTGAAATAAATAAACAAACTGAATTAGGAACAACATGATTCTAAACAAGTCAACAAGTCTTCTAAAAAGAGGTTATCAAGTTATCATAAAATGGACACAGACATGGACTGAAAGCAAGATATTACAGCCTTACGTAGGTAAGTCTTTATAAACAAGAAATCTTGTGTTTTGCTTTCAATTTGTGAGAAAAAAAGATATATTGAAGACATGATGTTTCAATCTTCACAACATATTTTAGGTTGATGGGCAACACATGACTTAAGTCAAGTTTTTAAGGCTCAAACTTACTTTTAGTTACTCTGAGAAAACAAGAAAATGGTAGGGATGTTAGCAAGGTTGATTCCCATATGAAAGAAATATATTGGAATTATACTGTATGTTATAATAACTACTATATTAGGGTCATTGACAGCTGCTGTGTATTAATTAATCAACATATATTTATATCTTTAGTGTAGGAGACACTTTTAATACACCAATTTCGATACAACCATTATATCGTCACCCTACCACACACCACTTGTGAGTAATTTTTTCAAGTTTTTCAGAAAAACTTAACCAAATGCAGAGAATATTATACTTATTTATCATTTCAATCAAAAAAGGCCTTGACAGTGGATAACTGTGGACATACATAGAACAATGGGTGTAACATTTAAGAATAAAGTGACTTTAGGCCAATTTTTGAACATTCTGGTGTGACTTGAGGCAACTTTAAACCTGGATTAAACTGTCCTTTCATTCCATAGTGCAAACCCAAACCATACATTACCTGGTGTTAAATTAAACTAATGTTAGGTTCCTTTGTCATCACTTTCCCAGGTCTTCTTTGCCTCTTTTTTGTTGAACGTAACTCTAATCTACAACATCCAGTTTTGAAGGCTTTTTGAAACCTGAGATGTGGCAAATTTGCAATGAAGTGATGGCATATGTTTAATGGACTGAAGATCTTGGAGCTCCCTTTTTTCTTTATATTTGGCTACATATTTGTTGAATTTATTGATATGCACATCACTTTCTATTAATTTATGATTAAAATATAACTTGTGAAATTTAGACTAAATTACTATTAAACATTATAACCTATAGCTTTTATTACTCACCAGTCGAAATTGATTCAAGAATCATGTTTAGAGCTTCTTCTTGCTTCTTGAAGCCGCCACCAATATGAAAGCTTGTTAAATTGGCATTTTATCCTGACTTGAGCAAATAAATTTGACTTAGGCAAAAAATAAAACAGCCTAAGTAAATGTTCAGAGTATGATCCTTTCAACTCAGGATTATGGTGATTTTATCAGACATGGCAGCATCATCAAGAGATGATTTAGGCCAAAAGCTCACTTTTGTCAAAAAAATAACATAGGCCATTATTTCTAATAGGGAGATGATATGAGCAATATATAAAGCTGGTAAACGGACCATAGAATCCAATCAAAATGTCTGTGTAAACATATTAAACCTTATGAACTGGTAAGTTATTAACCAGGTTTATTGGTTAATATTAACCAGGTTGACTATAAGATGAATTATGAAAACAGACAGAACACTGTACAGCTTCATTTTAAAATGAGAGGATTTCCTAAGTTGAAAGATGGGGTATATTGAATAGATTTTTTTAATCAATATCCATAAAATCAGCTCTGTCTGTATAATAATTATTGATTACTGCTTCCACTATGATCCAAATACACCAGAACATTTGCCATTACTGGAAAGTTGATGGCACACACTGCTTTGCTGACATGTCAGTCTACTCTACTACTGGGTTATGTGAATCTGAAATGAGAAAAAATATATATTAAAATAGTCCTTGTGAAAAAAAGAGAAAATACAGACATCACTGTTGACAAAATAGCCAGGGGTAGGGAAAAAAAATTACATAACCCAATTTTATTTTTTCATCTTGCTCCTTGTATTCTCAGTTGTCCCAGTTGCATTCTGGATAGAGAAGAAACACTAAGACTTAAATCAGTTCTGCTGGAGTCCTGGAAGGACTGCTGGAGATTGTACCAGCCTGGCAAGGTTTCCAAGAACACGTCTCTCCGCTATAAACAGCTCATACTTGTGGAATAAAAATTTTCAGAAATAATGGACCGTAGTATACTGTAATTATCCAATCAAAATGAAGCATTCAGCAAAGCCCTGCTGCTGGAGCCTCTACGTCAGCGATCATAATCTTAATTGCTAAAAAATCGTTTGCCATCCTTAAAAGGCAGAACTATAAGCAAGTACAATAGGGAAGCTGTTCTTTAACGCTATCTTTTGACCACACCAGATTTACTGTACTCTGTGACTAGATGCCCACTAAGAACAATTTTGAGCTAATTAGTAATAGTAGAAAAACAGTTTTTCAATAACACAAGATAATATACTAGATAATATACAAGATATATATACTCACGTCAGATGCATGTTCTGGTTTTAAAATAAATAAAAGTCCAGTTGGTAGCTGTGAAGTCAGTTGTGCTGCAATTATGGTTGTTTCTCCACTAGTTAACAAAGCAGGAATCAGCTCAGATAACTCACAAAAGCAAATACAAATATTTACTCATGTACACAGTCACAAGAGTATTCATTTTGTGCCTTGTGATGTCAACAGAGCATTAGCATCATTCTTCATATTTAATCACCACAATGTTTCCATTCATCCAATTCAGACTCTAGCAGGGTACATTGTAAAACTATTACCTTAAAATTGAACAGGCAGAAATTATCCAGAACGTTTCTGTAATTATTTATTTTTTTTTTTTACCGAAGAAGTACTGTACTTCTGTTTACAGTATTGTGTCTTTACTGCCATTACAGTTGTATTTACAGTATTGAGTAATTAACTGTAAAAATACAAATAAAAATAAAAAAAAAAAACATTGCCTAGAGTTGCCATACAGGAAAAACAATCATTCATTGGGTGAACTTAAAAACAATTATGGTATTAAGTATTATCACCCAATTATAAAGTACTTATTGACCAAGAAATTGTACCTACCTCATTAAATTGAATCACCCACACTCAAATCAGATACGTTGAACTAACATGTAAAAGTTAGGATGGATTAACCTTTTCAAATTAAGTTGAAATAACCTTTAAAACACAGTGGTGCAGTGGGTAGCACTGTTGTCTCACATCAAGAAGGTCGTGTTCATGTCCTTGAGCTGGGACCTTTCTGTGTGGCGTTTCTATGTTCTCCCCGTGTCTGTAAGGGTTTTTTCTCCAAGTTCTCCAGCTTCCTCCCACAGTCCAAAAACATGCTGAGGTTAATTGGAGAGTCTAAAGTGCCCATAGGTGTGAGTGTGTAAGTGAACAGTCCCACGATAGTTGGCGACGTGCCTAGAAAATGACTGACTAACCTTTAAAAATTATATTGGATTTACCGTTTGTAATTAAGTCACAGTAACACAAACACATTATGTCTTCCCAGAATTGTTAAGAACTAACCACACCACACCTGCAAATAACCAATTTGTGTTTCTTTTTTTGGATAATCTATTACTTGTTTAATTTATAAAATGAAATCCAACATCTATCCTGATCCTTACCCGAACCCTAACCAGAAATCAAAAATCACAAATATGCTAGTACTAATAATCAGGACATCAGTAATTAAAAGAAAAACAACAACATGTCAACAAATGTTGATCACTGTTTCCCAAAGTTGAAGATTTAACCTAAAATGACTTTCTATGTCCAGACCAACAGTCGACAACCCAAAAATTATTAGTATACTATTATAAAAGACTAAAGAAACCAGACAATAATTACATTTGAGAAGATGAAACCAGAAAATTTGGACATTTTCTCCCGAAAATAACTCAAATTGATTAATAGATTATTAAAATAGTTATTCATTAATGTAATAGTTGGCAACTAATTCATGTAATGCATATAATGTGTTTCTTTATATAAAAAAAGAAGGTAGAAAGTTTGTAGGTGTATTTTTACTGTTCCAGCCCACTTGAGATCAAACTCTGCTGTATGTGGCCCATGAACTGAATTAAGTTTGACTTGAGAAACAAACAGTCAGTAAAAGATTAGGAACTGTATTGTGAGTAACTAGCCACACTATACCTGTGAATAACCAGTTTGTATTATTAGCTTATAGATATTTTTAATAATCCATTACTTGTTTAATTTACAAAATGAAATCCATCTGTCATTTTGTAAATTGCATCTGTCCTGATACTAACTACAACCCTAACCCATAAATATTCTAATATAATAGTACTAATATTGAGGTTACAGTAATGAAGAATTAATAAAAGCTGTTCTGTCATTCTACTATTCTACTGTTCTACTATTCTTCCACTTAAACCATAATTCAATGAATATTAAACAAAACAATTTCTTGCTAAATTGGTGTGTTATATTTGGATTGGATGGAAACACTTTCCATAATCTTTTTATGTTACCCCAATAAATGATTTTTGGAGTGTATGGCAACACCATGCAAATTATTGTGTCTAATTATGGACCAGAATGCAGTGTAATATTAGGATTTGCTGCAACAAATGTGTCCTGGAGGTTTAAAAGATTTTTATCAGTCCATATAAAAAGGAGTGTAAACAGGATTTCCCGGTCATGTGATGTGATTATTTTTTTTGTCCTTCAAAAAGACACAATTTTTACAACTAAACAGTAAAACATGGATTTTATATTATGCTTTTTAGTCATATTGAGTCAATGTATGATAACACTATGCAATAGAAGGATAAATACTGTGTGTTCTTGAATTTACAGTATTGGGTGATAAATGAATAAAAAAAAATACTGTGACTTTATTTCAGTTGTATTTACAGTATTAGGTTATTAATTGTACAATAAAACTATAGATAGATAGATAGATAGATAGATAGATAGATAGATAGATAGATAGATAGATACTATTTTAATTTAATTTACAGTATTAGGTTGTTATAAAATTGTAAATACAACTGTTATTTCAGTTGTATTTACAGTATTAGGTGATTAATTGTATTATAATACAATAACTCTTTGACCTGTGATTTACTACAGTCATATTTCGACTACTACGACTACTACTACTGAAATCTAGTGTAAAAATCATTTACAGTAACATTACTGTGTTTAACACAGTAAATGAATGTAGATTTCACAGCACAGATCATTAACAGGGATGTGTTTACAGAGAGGCCATCCTTACACTGCCTGGAGCTGAGAACTATGTAATAAAACTATAAATTATACATATAGTTGATCTATCCATGGGTGAGATGTGACAGCCATTTGATAAAACTTAACCTAGAGAGTTTGTAAACATGGATCATTCAATGGCTGTTCTTTGATAATTATGCCCTCAAAGATCTAAAATCAGAGGTCCCAATAGCATCCTCGAGGCACAAAGTCTTTCTAAACTGTCAACAAAAATGAGGGATACACAACTCCTGATGACAGGTGTGTTGAAAGAAAAACAACACGATGCAGCTGATGCACGGCAGCAGCTATATATTTCAAAAACAATCTAAAATGACAAGAAACCCATGCATTGCACGGAAAAAATGTATTCCATTGGTGTGAGGTGTGAATGAGGATATGCACTAATGACATGAAAGATACTAACGCTCTCAGACACAGATGCTGTAATTCTTTCAACAAGATGATTTAACAATTGCCTGCACAAACAGAATATTTTTAAGGTTATAGAGTCTATATACCTATTCTGTTTACATGTGTCTTTACTGTAAAATAAAAAAAAATAAATAGTAAAAGAAACAATTTTACATCAGTAAAACATGGATTTTATATTGCTGCTTGGCAAAATTTATATTTATATGTTTTTATTATATATTTCAGTTGTATTTACAATATTGTATAATCAACTATAAAATAAAAAACAATAAAAAACAAAATTAAATACTGTGATTTGACTTCAGTTATATTTACAGTATTAGGTGATTAATTGTACAGATGCAGATGCAGATGCTGTAATTCCTCCAACAAGATGATTTACCAATTGCCTGCACAAACAGAATATATGAAACTAGTTATTTTTAATCCATTGATTGGACCATTCCTGCAGCACCTGTGTCAATTAACTCTGTCCTCTGATCTATCTCTGAGACCAGGGGGAGGGGGCAGGCAATGATCAGCTTTATGTCTCCCAGCAACATTCTTTATTTAAAAAAAAAAAGGTGGCTGGTGCTGTTTGCTGTGCATATCTCAGTCGAATGATATAAATTAGGTACTCCAATAGAAAAGCTGCTTCTGCGTGATGACTCAGAGCTTTGTGGTCATCCCATTCTACGTCACAATCATATGAGATATGACACAGAGCAATCTCTACGCTTCATGCAATATTTATCCATGTACAGCTGCGTAAATATGCCAGAGCAGCATTCGTTTCTTTTCCATTCCATATTTCCACACTCATTATTTATGTTATCTGTTCTTTAGAGTTTATTGGAGTGCAGCGTGACAACTCAGCGGGCATCAATAAGGACAGATACTTGACCGCATGTGCTGAAGACACATTTATAAAATGTGGCTGTCAAAGAATCTCCTGGCAACTGCATGGCTTAGGGTTTCTCTACCAGATAACCCCTTCCTGGGCGGAGGTGTCTGAGAGCCTCTAATGGCAAATCACTACTTTTGCTTTCAGAACATGTCAGGTGATGCTGGACCCAGGTTTCCTGCAACTGACAGGGTTTTGTTTGATTGTTGTTCAATATTTGACCCTCTTGACATATACATATAATCAGCTCAAAAAGGTTATTTGTGCTTAGAGTAAAGTTGTTGAAAATAATGATATAATGGGCAGGAACTTCCAACATCTGTCAGGGAAAATGCACCTGCTTTAAAGGTCCAGTGTATAAGATTTAACAGCATCTATTGGAACAGATGAAGCAGAAATGTAAAATAGTATTCAGAAGTATTTTTATTTAGTATATAATTCAATCAAAATAAAAAATGTTATGTTTTTATTATCTATGTAGCCGCCTGTGTGTCTACAGTAGCCTAGAATGGATGTGACACATGTTGTGTCAAAATGCTGTGATTGGTGATTGGTCAGTTCAGCCGTGGTGGTCTACAAGTAGCCTCTGCAAACAGCTTCTCTGTCGCTTCCCCTTCAACATTTGCAATAAAAGCATTTTCTCTTTGATATCAATGACCTACAAACACACGCTGCATCCCGGTTGTCCAAAAAAAAAGTCTGGTACAAGAAAAAAAAATAGCAAAAAAAGTCAGGTATAAAAGCGAAAGGAAAAAACAGGCCAAAGAAAAAAAGTTGGTTTATATAGTCCGGAATATGTGTTATTTAAGAATATGGTATTTTACTCAAATTCTTTTATTAAACCAGTATGATTACCGTATAATTTACATTTTTCAAAAGTCAGATTACAGTGCTGTATTACGTCTGCAGCTCTTTTAGCTTACTGTTTTGCTTTTTAAGTCCACACATTTGACTAACACTGAGTCTTTTTTTGTATAGGGCAAACAGGTTCTTATAACCATATTATATTCTACCTGCCCAGCACCAAATCGCAGACAGACCAAGTCAGCAACTCACTGGAGAGAGAAGTCAAATGCTAAGCAGCTGAAATGGACAGATATTCATTTCCAGGTGGTGATTCCAGCTCATAACACATATCATGTATGAAAGCATGCCATATTCTTCACGATTGTACCAAATCTTCAGGGAATATGAGCTGCTAAAGTGAATAGTCTTTAAAAAACGTCTACGTACAGTATAATCTAACATTCACACCTATGTGACTCTACACAATTTGATGTTATCACTTCCTGTTGTGCCGTCCTGAATGCTGACTTCAGAGAAAGATGCCTGTATGATACTCTAGCATAGAGGCTGTATACTGTACACATGTGAGGACACTACTCATTCATTATGGAAAACAATGGTGGGCAGTGTTCTACTCACCACTCTACTCCCCCAAAACAGTGGGCTGTTTAGAGGTTGGAGGCAGGGTGAGGGTTGAAGTCTCAGTCTACTAGATGCCTTTTCCCGATAATGCTCTGTTTAACGTTCATGATCTCAACGGCTACATCCCCTCCTTCTCTGAACCAGTGGGTCACACTAAGTCACAAGGCCAGCCAGCGATAACAATGGCATGTTTGTGCACAGGGTGAGCTATGGGGTAGGCTGTCTGATGTGAAGAGATGAGATGGGACAAGGTGGACACTAGTCTGTTATATGTGTGCCATGTAGGTAACAGATGTTTTTTTCTGCTTATGCAAAAAAAAAAAAAAGATTCTCAGCACTGTAGTTCTACACAGTTCAGGTTTGCATTCACTCTAGTGCAATATCCATTTGGGTCATGACAGATAAGACATGCTGACTACTACAGAAGGAAATTGTGGGTAACAGACATTTGCAGGCTCCTACAACCCACAGACTTTATCTGCAATTGATAATTTGATAAGTGGAACAGGAAAAGAAAAACGTCTCACGCTGCTGATCAACACTGTGAAAGAAGAGCTGAGTGGAAAATGATCGGTGGAATACACAACTTTAGTTGTATTAGTTAAATATTGTTGCACCTGCTGAGACTGATAAGATTTACAGCAAATGATGAAATCATCTTCCAGTGAAGCTAGGTCTATGTTTTAATATATATTCTTCTTAATTTATTTCAAAGCCATTAACTGATAATAGGTACATTCGGCATTGTGTGAACAGGATGGATGTGTAGGGAGAGATATGAGAAAGTGTCACCTGTTCAAATAGGAAAAGACAATTATACTACATGTTAAACACTCCAAATCTGTTTGGAAAATCAGGATTGACTTCTCTACAAGACCACGGTACAAACAATGTTAAAATCTATTATTTATTATAAAAAAATGTAACGTAGTAAAACCCGGTGGGACAGCTCGGTCTCTGGAGGCAAACATTAACCATTGATATGTTCATCAGATGAACATCAGCTGTGGTGACGTTCAGATGACATTCCTTCTTAAGTTTCATTTTCATTTGCAGGAGGAAGTGGGTGGGTGGATTGTTAAATGCTTTGTTTCATGATCTGGAGTTGAAAAGTTGCAGGAGACGCCCTCTCAACTCCACTGTTACAGCCACATCTGTCATTTTACTGGTGTTCAATCAGACATTTATGGGATAATGTCAAAAGTGATATGTGGTGTAACCTTGAAAACTTGGTACCAGATAGTTTAACTCTCTTAATTTAAAAAAAAGAAGAAAGAAAGAAACATATGCTATCAACTAGTTTTATATTCCAGGTGGATTCAATATTTTACATTTTTCAATTCTTTTATGGTTACACTATTTGACATTTCATGTAAAAAATGGTCAACACATGAACACATATTTTAAAAAGGTTTGTACTTTATCATCTTGCAAAACGTTATTTGTCTTATATTAATCGGGGCGACATGGTGGAACAGGGTTTAGCGCTGTTGCCTCACAGCAACAAGGTCGCAGGTTTAAGACCTCCTTGGTCCTGGGTCTGTGACCTTTCTGTGTGGAGTTTGCATTCTCCCCATGTCTGTGTGGGTTTTCACTGGGTACTCCGGCTTCCTCCCATCGTCCAAAAACATGCTTAGGTTAATTGGAGACTCTAAATTGTCCATAGGTGTGAGTATGTGAGTGAATGGTGTATGTGCCCCACGATAGGCTGGCAACCATCTGAGGTGTATCCCTGCCTCTCGCCTGTAATGCACTGGGATTGGCTCCAGCAGGCCCCTGTGATCCTAATAAGGAATAAGCTGGTATAGAGGATGAATGAATGAATGAATGAATGGTCATTTAACCCAAACCATGAACATGTACATACTGTATAAAAACATTGATATGGTACATCAAACGTTGACAATGCAGAAAGGTAGACTGTTGTTTTTCCTCCCTGGAGACTGGGGTTGGATATGAATGCCGGCGGATTGAATTAGTCACCAACATACACTGCCGGCTTCTCCCACTTTCAGCTATTTTCTTGGAACTGCAGAGCTCTGCATCCTTATCAAAACACACTAATTGTTCTGCTGTACACTTTATTCTTGGTTATATTCCAAAAGGCCTGCAGTAATATCACAATGCATGTAAGCATATGCATTCATCCATGCATATGCACAGATTTCTTTCAATAGAGGCCAACATCCCTCACCAGTGGATAACAGGCCATAGCACTCCCTCATCATCGCCCCTCCCCCCCCCCCCCCTTCTCTACCCCCTTGTTGTTGTCATATGACCGCTGTTATGTGTGTGTGATGGAACACAAAGTTGCTCTGTTAGTCCCCTTCTGCTCTGCCCTCTCAGATTTGAGTGCTGTGAGTAAGGTCCTCTCAGCTCACCAGCCTTAGGAAAAGAGAGTGGCTCCTGTGCAAGACTGCCAGCAAAGATTTAAAAAAAAGAGGGTGAGGAGAAAGCCGAGAGAAGAATTAAGCCAATGTTGTTTTATGCAATGCTGAAAGATAACTAAATCTTTTTACCCGTTTGCTGAGCCCCACCCAGAGATCGCGTTCGAATCAACTGACAGCCGTTATAATAACTGATAATATATCAGTCCTCCACATCAGCGCCTGTCCAAGAAGAGCAATGCCTTACAGTTGTTTTGTGTGGAGATCACACTCTGTACCAATATGTGGCAAGGATAAAGGATCATAAACACACAATGCTGAGCCAGCAGAATAAGAGCAAGGTCCTGCTTGAAAATACAATGACTTTAGGGACACATATTCCCTCAGTGGCTTTTATGGGATATTTTATTGCCTCTGCAAGGTGTTAAAGATCAAACTCCCATGTGAATTTTCACAACTACTAAAGCAATTGCATAAGTCTTCTGCTTCTTTTCCAGGAGAGGCTAAACTACGACCCCTCGGTACTAAACTGTAACAGAGCTGAGGCTAATTGACCAATCAGCTGGTGGAGTGCTCACCTTAAAGATGGCTAAAAGTGCAGCAAATAGGGACATCGAGCCACCTCAACTGCAGCTGTCACTTTAAAACCAAGACTGTCCCCATTGTCCCCTGCCATTAGGTCACAGAGCAGAGTGGATGCAGCGAGTAACAAAAAAGGTGGAAGGAGGTCAACTCAGCATAGGTTTTGTCACACTATTGCTTCCGTTTTTTAAGGTCACTTGAGTGGCAGCTCACTGCATACTACAATTTCAAAAAAAAGAGAAAAAAAAGCATCCCTGCTGTGTGGAAGAGGGATAATGCTTCACGTATGTGATGAGTATTCTGAATTAAGAACGTCAAGGGTTGTGCGTTTTTGACTTAACAAAAATATTTCATCATAAACATAATGGTAGCAATTCTGCATGAAGGTAATGGAAACATTTTCAGTGTGTGTTTGAAACTTGATGGCAACAGCATTACATAAGGATTAGCCTTCATATTTCACAGTGGACCTCTCATCGTCCATCCTTTAAAACAAAGGGCCTTGCTAACCACTGACATCTCTTAACAAGTTGTGAAGTGAGAAGTGAGAATTTTATGTCTGAAACAGAAGAATGAATGAATTTAGATGTTAGTGAATTGGCTTGCATTGCTGAGTAGAGAGATTTTGCCACAGTGAATGTGACCTTGCTTTGTCGTCTAATGGTGTCCAACCTGAGACCAGTTGATACTGAGAGGGTCATCAAAGACACTGTCTGCAAAATATTGTACACATGCAAAACATTTACTGTTGTGCGGCCAATTCTGATTCTGGCTGTGATGTTAATGCCCACAGTAGCTGTGACATTTAGCAGCAACATGACATGCATCTCCTCTTGGGATGGTATCATGTAGAATTAAGTAGCCTCAGAATTTGGTTGCTACGGTCTATAATCGCAACTGAAAGCCCATTAAAGCTTTAATGGATCCAATCCTGCTTTAACCTCGCTAACACCACTACACTTGATCAAAACAGGGTTTTGATGTCATCTGCCGCATAAAAAATACACAGCCTATAATTAATCAAGCAATGTTAATATAACATGAAGTAAATTAAATAGTTGCATCTGAAAAAAACATGGAATATATGCTGCAAAAATGACTTGATCTGAATTCCTAAATGTTTTACTTACATTTACTTTAAGTTACATTTACAGAAAATAAAACTACTAATAAAAGCTGGTTGCAATCCATCAGCATCACACTATGACATCAGTGTCCTGATTCTGTTTTTTTTTCCTTTTTCTTATAAACCAGGTACCAGTAAAGGGAGGTAATGTACCAATCTGATATTCCCGATCAATTTTTCTAATGGAAAGATATTGAGGCATGGATGAAATTTATCCAACCATTTGTTTTTTTGCCCTGATTCGCTGATGTCTGAGGGCCTCTGCGAGCTGGTTCTATATCGCAGTCACAATCCAGCATTCTTCCTGTGTCACATGATCAGAAAAAAGAGCTGTCTTTCTACAGTGAAATTATTATCACGTTCTTCTTTCCTCCCGCTCTCTTTTTTCATCCAATCTGTTTCAAATCTTCTCTTCCCTTGTTTCTATCTCCCTCTCTACTCTCTCTCTACTGCATCAACCTCCGCCCCTCTGCCCCATCTGCCTCCCTACTGTTAACCCCCCCAACCCCTCCCTGTACTGCCCCCTTCTCTCTCTCTCTCTCTCCCTTTCTCTCTCTCTCTCTCTCTCGCTCATGTAACACAAACACACATACAGTGTGCACACAAATACACATGCTCTCCTGATGCTGCACAAGTCATCCCCACCCTCCATTGAAAAAAACACTCCAGTAATGCTCTGTTTAAAAAAAAATATGTTGAGACAGAAAATGTCATAAATCATCCTGCTTTGCCTGCTGAGTAATGAACATCTCTCTCTCTCTTTCTCCTTCACTCACACACACATATACCATTACGATTTACATTCACAAACAGCTTTAATAAAACAAATAAATCCAGTTTGAGATTATTACAAAAAAACATCCAACAGTGGACATGCATTAAGCTTCACTGGCTCATCCTCCAATATCTCATTGCCACCGTCAGGCCACAGTATTGCCTGTTTATCCCATTGCCTGCAGAGCCCAGCTACCACCTCCCAGTGTACATCCAGTGTTTTGTAAAGGCAGCTGTAAATACTGAACACCTGATTTTGTGTGCGCGTGATGCTTTTACTCACCCTCTTTCAATTTCGTAGCTTATGGCCTGGACAGACACACACATACATGGATGCATGCACGTACACACATCTTTGATGCATCTTCCACTTGTCCTACATACAGTAATTACATGAACTAAAGGGCTGCTTTCAGATAAAAGCCTTCCTTAAGGACTGGAGGATGCTCTGGAGAGATGATGGGTCAAATATTTAAGCAGGCGTATAGATGGCAAATGTCCACTGGCACATAAGCTACATGCAGGGTGGAGGAGGGGACTGGACAAGCTGCCTGCCTTGGATGGTGCCATCTCTTAACATTACCTTCCTGTTTTTTTGTTTTTTTGTTTTTTTTTTAAATCAGAAAAACTGAACCACAGCAGAAAATAATGAAAAATAAAAGCATTGTACTCCTCCTGTGTCCAAAGCAGGTTTGTGATTAAAAAATAAAAGGAGAGTGGTCAGGTCTGTCTGTTTGAGAGTGGTCAGGCTTACCGTGCTCACAAGCCAGCATCCATTTACAAAGGATACTGCAGACAAGCCCTTGCAGGGAAAGAAAAAGCCTCTGAGCAATCCACCTTTTTTAGTCCTGCTGTTTCATCTTCATCTCTTCCTCATGTTCATAGGCTGACACACACGCGTACACACACGCATCTCTCCCTCTTTCTTCCTGCGCCCCTCTCTTCCTTTCGTCTTATTATAACGTCTGTGTTCTATATCCTCTCTTGTTTGCTCCGAGGCAGTTGAGACACTGCAGCGATGGGGGTGGAGGGCGTGTATATATGTGTGTGCGTGTGTGTGTTTGAATGTGTGTTGGAGAAAGAAAGGAGGGAGAGGGAGTGCAGGACAGAAATGGAGGGAGGAGTCAGCAGGGATAGAGAGAGAGAGAGAGAGAGAGGGAGAGAGAGAGAGAGAGAGAGAGAGAGAGAGAGAGAAACAAGGGGGAAACGGTTAGGATTAAATCATGAAAGGGAGAGGGATGAGAAAAACACGCTTTGATGGAGGAGCCATGCCATCCAATAAGTCTTTATTTTCATGCTATGATGAATTAAGCAATCCAAGCCCTGTAATAGTACTGATGTGTTTCTTCTTGAGTCGCAGCGGGTGTGTGCCAGCAGCAGCAACAGCAGCAGGATTGGTTGTGACTTCATTGATGGCCGAAAAAACATACAAGATAGGGAGAGAGGGAAGAGGAGGAGGAGGAGAGGAAAGGGAGGGGGAAATGACGACAAAGGAATGGGAGGAGGATTGGACGATGGTGTAATGTGCTGTTTCCGTGCCAACTGTTTCTGTGACAGTGGGACCACTTCCTTTATTTCTATTGGCTATAACCAACAATTGATCAAGGCTCAGGCAAATGAGGTGAATAGGTGGTACTTCTTTTTTTGTGTGTGTTTCTTCCACTTGTTCTTTTTAATCTCTCTGAACACCCCTCCCCCCTCTTTAAAAGAGAGGGGGAAAAAGTGTTTTGCATGCCTGCAGATACACGTGTGTGAACACACACAGAAACATAGTGATCCTATCAGCTGCCGGAGCGTGATGCCAGTTATCGCTTTGTCATTATGGATGCCACCAGTGTGCGTAAAGAGACTCCACACACACACATACACACACACACACACACCCCAAAAGAAGGGGGGAAAAGAACAGATCAGGTTGCTCAGGGTGTGTAGTATAATGTAATTGCCTGGACACAAACCCCGGTGTCATGAACTGTGAGATAATTAATCGGCTATAGGCCAGTGGAAGCGTACATCTGGTCTGGGTGAACAACTTTGCCTCTGCCTGACCTGTCATCCAGTTCTTTTAATCCGCTCAGGCAGGCAGGTGGTGTATTGTCCCCATTCTTTCTCCGTCACTTTCTCTCTCAGCATGCCTCTTTATCCCCATTTAACATTAAGAATTACCTTTGAGCAGCCACTCATCTATAAGACACAGTGAGCAGCAGTGGTATTCAAGTAAGTATTCAGATCCTTTACTTAAGCAAAACTACTAATAGAGCAATGCAAATATACTCCATTACAAGTCCTGCATGAAAAATCAGACTACTTAATTAAACATGTAAGTATTATGAGCTTGATGCAGTAAAGTATTGGTTTGTTCCTCTGATATATTAATATAAATGACAATGACACCATTAGATTATTAATATGAAACATCAGTGTTAGAACAGCATGTTACTTTAGTAGCTACTAGTAGTAGGCCGAGCATGTTTCAACTACTACTAGTGGTTGGCAAGATGAGAAAGTCAAAAACTTTTTTACATATATCACATGGAATGGGTTAATTTTAACACAAAATGTCAAATGGTGGAACTGAAATAAAATGATAAATTTTAAGTAAGTATAATATTAAACTAGTTGTAAATAGTTATTAAATAAACATTTTAAACAGAGTCAGCAGATAAATCTGAGGGGTCTTGAGATGATAAATAGAAGAGGAAAGTAGAAACAAATCTGTTTGCCCTTTTTGGACCTTTTGGACATCTTTTCTAAAATATTGGATCATTTTAACATGTTCTGAATTGTGAGAATTTATACATCCACTATTTAAGGGGGCTGTATGTGATGTATAAGCTTGTCTTATTATTCATTGGGTCAAATCTTCATCTGAAAAGTAACGAAAGCTGTCAGATAAATGCAGTAGAGTATAAAATGTATCTCTCTAAAATGTAAAGTAACATCAAATTAAAATACTCAAGTAAATGTACTACTAAATGTAAGTACAGGACTTGATTAAATATACTTTCCACCACTGCAAATGATTCCTTCTACTTAGTTGTTTATTTCTGTGGAAATCTATGAGCTGTCTATAACAGCATTTCAACTTCTCAAATTAAAATTGATCATACAGGTTTACAGTAACTACAGAGAATGTGATGCAATATCTGTAATAACTGCAATAACTGTAAAACACCTGCCAAAAAACACCAAAACTTCACACTGGTCCCCATATGTACCAGTCATCTTAAAATTAACAGTCAACTGGACACAGAGGATCAGTTATTTAAAGAAAGAAATGAGACTTCACATCTATATAAATACAGCCACCGTTTTAAATAGGTCAGTATTTCTACTATATGCTAAATAGCTGTTGTCAACATTTCACTTTTAAATGTCAAACCTGTGACAATAAACACTGATGACATCTCCAGCAGGTGTTGTTTATAAAATGTATTCATGCAAATAAATCGCTACATAGGAAACATAACAATAAAGGAGTGACATAATAAATAAATAAATAATAGAAATACAGTTATTAATACAGAAACCAGGAAACCAGGGCGACATGGTGGCTCAGGGGTTAGCGCTGTTGCCTCACAGCAAGAAGGTTGCAGGTTCAACATGTCCTGGGTCTGGAACCTTTTTGTGTGGAGTTTGCATGTTCTCCCCATGTCTGCGTGGGTTTTCACCAGGTACTCCGGCTTCCTCCCACAGTCCAAAAACATGCTGAGGTTAATTGGTGACTCTAAATTGCCTGTATGTGTGAGTGAATGGTGTATGTGCCCCATGATAGGCTAGCAACCATCTGGAGTGTATCCCTGCCTCTTGCCATAATGCACTGGGATAGGCTCCAGCAGACCCCTGCAACCCTAATGAGGAATAAGCAGGTATAGAAGATGAGATGAGATGAATACAGAAACAATTTATATTAATTAACGAAAACAATATGACCACAAAGTGGCCACAGTGGCCTATAACAGACAAACTGTCGGTTGTTCACCAAATATCATCGGCATCAGGTATAAATTTAAAATATAATCAGGTGTGACTGAAGAATTACTGTGATGCATGTTCTGATTTGAAAAGAATTCAATATCTGTTAATTAACGTTACTTCAAAGTAGATGATGATTATATTTTTTCCAGATTGCCATACTATAACTCTTAGGAAGGAATTACAAGAATTACAGACCTCCCTTTAGACTAGACTTGACATGACTAGAAATCATAATGAGGAATTGGAATCTGAAAAGTGAAGTTTTTGATTCCTTCAGGTGAAAACTATTCCAAAATAATTTTTTGTATTATTATTATTTTGTATGTAAAGATTTGAGTCACACCTTCCTCTTGTCACATTTAATGCACTATAGTTCTATCTTTTCCTGTTTACACCCCCACCCCTGCCTTAGCTGGCCTTTTAGTTTGAGAATTGATTTTAAGATTTCACTATAAACCACACCAGGGTTTGTCTCCTGGCTAATGTATGACCTGGTCCTCTGGTAGAACATGGTGGTGACCAAATTTGAGCTCCTTCAGGGTCCAATGAGACTTTTGTAACAGTTTTTAAGATATTTCCTCTTTTTGTTTTACTTATTAATTTAATTAATTCATCTTTGTTTTGTAAATTCCTGTGCTAGCATGCCCTTATATCCTGGCTTTTGTTTCTCAAGATGTCTCCTCTCTGACCCCTCCTTGACATTTCTCCATCCCTTTCCCTTTCCATAACCCTCTCCATCCCCTTTTTGTCTCTCTCAGATTGTCTCTGTGCCTCTCTCCCAGGTTTCTGTCTCCCTAATCCTTAATCCTGTGGAAATCGCTCAGGCAGAATGAGCTAGCTTTGATCAGGCTCTCATATCAGGCGTGCTAACAGTGTCAGCACACCCGGATCCCACAGAACCCTGGAGCCCAGAGGGAGAGCTTCAAACAGGCGTTCACCCCCCGACTCTGCTTGAGAGGAAGGTGAAAGAAAAGCTGCAGAGTACCCTGGTCTCAAACTCTGACACAAGTCATTTGCATCATCATTTAACAGCATTTATCTGTGATGACAACTTTTGCTTTTGGACAGTCTTGAGCTAAATCTTGCCGTGTGATACAGTGCCAGGGTTATACCAGTCATGTCTCATAGAAATGTCACTCTCGCTGTCCTTGACAGCAAGCATGGAATCTGTGTCGATGGTGTTTATTATTGCGATCCATATCCAGGGATGATATCTTCCCGAGTGGCATGTCATAAAACACCTGGCAGACTTGTGGCACGAGTGCATCATGCAGGAGGAAAAAATATCCTCCCTCAAAGGGGTAGATGTCACTGCAATTACAATAGGAACAAATGTGTTGCACCATTAAGAAGTTTTAGAACACACATTTTCCCATTTTTTAATGAAATTTAGGCCATTTAAGTCTAATGAATACCTTATAGAATTAATTAAATCCACTGTATGCATGACAGTAGTGTATAAATACTGTCCCATGTTTCACAAATGCTCAATCCACAGAGAAACATACACAGCCTGTATTCAGAAACTGTGCCTTAAAATGAGCAGTCATTACTTATGTGATGTTGTGATGTCACAACTATACATTCACCGACCACATCTCCTATTCACAGCCGTTCAAGTCAGCCAAACAGAAGAAGCTAGTGTAAAGAAGTGCAAAACTACTGTATACTGAGATGATCTTTGGTACTTAAAAGTCAAAATTTCAAATAAAAACATCAAGAGAAATATCAAATGTAAGGAATCAAAATAAAAATCAATCATTTTATATATATATATATATATATATATATATATATATATAGATATATAGATATGTGTGTGTGTGTGTGTGTGTGTGTGTGTGTGTGTGTGTGTGTGTGTGTGAGTGTGTATACAGTGGCTTGTGAAACTATTTGGCTCCCTTGAACTTTGTGACCTTTTGCCACAGGCTTCAAACATAAAGATATAAAACTGTAATTTCTTGTGAAGAATCAACAACAAGTGGGACACAATCATGAAGTGGAACACACTTTATTGGATATTTTAAACTTCTTTAAAAAATGAAAAATTGGGTGTGCAAAATCATTCAGCCCCTTTACTTTCAGTGCAGCAAACTCAGAAGTTCAGTGAGGATCTCTGAATGATTCAATGTTGACCTAAATGACTAACAATGATAAATGGTGTGTAATCAAGTCTCTGTATGAATGCACCTGCACTGTGATAGTCTCAGAGGTCTGTTTAAAGCGCAGAGAGCATCATGAAGAACAAGGAACACACCTGGATTTGGATACAAAAAGATTTCCCAAGCTTTAAACATCCGAAGGAGCACTGTGCAAGCAATAATATTGAAATGGAAGGAGGATCAGACCACTGCAAATCTACCAAGATCTGGCCTTTATGGAAGAGTGGCAAGAAGGAAGCCATTTCTTAAAGATATCCATAAAAGTGTTGTTTAAAGTTTGCCACAAGCCACCTGGGAGACACACCAAACATGTGGAAGAAGGTGCTCTGGTCAGATGAGACCAAAATCAAACTTTTTGGCAATAATGCAAGACGTTATGTTTGGCGTAAAAGCAGCACAGCTCATCACCCTCAACACACCATCCCCACTGTCAAACATGGTGGTGGCAGCATCATGGTTTGGGCCTGGTTTTCTTCAGCAGGGACAGGGAAGATGGTTAAAATTGATGGGAAGATGGATGGAGCTGGAAAAGAGACTGGGATGGAGATTTGTCTTCCAAAAAGACAATGATCCAAAACATAAAGCAAAAGCTACAATGGAATGGTTCACCAAAAAACATATCAAGGTGTTAGAATGGCCAAGTCAAAGTCCAGGCCTCAATCCAATTGAGAATCTGTGGAAAGAACTGAAAACTGCTGTTCACAAACGCTCTCCATCCAACCTCACTGAGCTCGAGCTGTTTTGCAAGGAGGAATGGGCAACAATATCGGTTTCTCAATGTGCAAAACTGATAGACATACCCCAAGCGACTTGCAGCTGTAATCGCAGCAAAAGGTGGCGCTACAAAGTATTAACTCAATGGGGCTGAATGATTTTGCATGCCCAATTTTTTTTATTTGTTAAAAAAGTTTAAAATATCCAATAAAGTGTGTTCCACTTCATGATTGTGTCCCACTTGTTGTTTCTTCACAAGAAATTACAGTTTTATATCTTTATGTTTGAAGCCTGAAATGTGGCAAAAGGTCACAAAGTTCAAGGGAGCCAAATAGTTTCACAAGCCACTGTATACACTAGCTTCTGTTTGGCTATATATATACATTGTTAGATTAGGGTCATTTTAAGAAGTAAATTCACAGACAACAGGAGTGACCCATAGAGATAGTATATAAATTTTCCCTTCTCACAGCCATATGACCTGGAGGTCTGAGCTTTTTGCAGATCTACAACAATACTGATAGTGTGCTCAGTCCCCCTGTTAAATAGGTCCAGAAGTAATCAGGTGCTTTAAATAAGATACAGCAGTGATTTTCAACCTATGGGGCCGTGGCCCTCTAGTGGGGCATGGCGGTATTACAGGTGGGCCGTGAAATCCTTTTCTAAAAGTCTACAGGTCCTTCTCAAAAAATTAGCATATTGTGATAAAGTTCATTATTTTCTGTAATATACTGATAAACATTACACTTTCATGTATGTTAGATTCATTACACACAACTGAAATAGTTCAAGCCTTTTATTGTTTTAATATTGATGATTTTGGTAAATAAGTAAAGAAAAACCAAAAATCCCTACTTGGTTGGGAATCTTTTTGCAGAAATGACTGCTTCAATGCGATGTGGCATGGAGGCAATCAGCCTGTGGCACTGCTGAGGTGTTATGGAGGCCCAGGATGCTTCAATAGTGGCCTTAAGCTCATCCACAGTGTTGGGTCTGGCGTCTCTCAACTTTGTCTTCACAATATCCCACAGATTCTCTAAGGGGTTCAGGTCAGGAGAGTTGGCAGGCCAATTAAGCCCAGCAAGACCATGGCCAGTAAACCATTCACCAGTGGTTTTGGTTCTGTGAGCAGGTGCCAGGTCGTGCTGAAAAATTAAATCTTCATCTCCATAAAGCTTTTCAGCAGATGGAAGCATGAAGTGCTCCAAAATCTCCTGATAACTCGCTGCATTGACCCTGCCCTTGATAAAACACAGTGGACCAACACCAGCAGCTGACATGGCACCCCAGACCATCACTGACTGTGGGTGCTTGACACTGGACTTCAGGCATTTTGGCATTTCCTTCTCCCCAGTCTTCCTCCAGACTCTGGTACCTTGATTTCCGAATGACATGCAAACTTTGCTTTCATATTTGGAGCAACAGTCCAGTGCTGCTTCTCTGTAGCCCAGGTCAGGCGCTTCTGCCGCTGTTTATGGTTCAAAAGTGGCTTGATGTGGCACCTGTAGCCCATTTCCTGCACACACCTGTGCACAGTGGCTCTGGATGTTTCTACTCCAGACTCAGTCCACTGCTTTTGCAGGTCCCCCAAGGTCTGGAATCGGCCCTTCTCGGGGTGCGGTCACCTCATCTCGTTGTGCAGCGTTTTCTGCCACACTTTTTCCTTCCCACAGACTTCCCACTGAGTTGCCTTGATACAGCACTCTGGGAACAGCAGAAATTTCTTTCTGTGTCTTTCCCTCTTGCTTGAGGGTGCCTTCTGGACAGCAGTCAGGTCGTCAGTCTTACCCATGATCGTGGTTTTGAGTAATGAACCAGACTGGGAGTTTTTAAAAGCCTCAGGAATCTTTTGCAGGTATTTAGAGTTAATTTGTTGGTTCATATGATTAGGCTAATAGCTTGTTTCGAGTAACTTATATATGTTAACTTATATGCTAATTTTTGAGATAGGAAGTTTGGGTTTTCATGAGCTGTATGCCAAAATAATCAGTATTAAAACAATAAAAGACCTGAAATATTTCAGTTGGTGTGCAATGAATCTAAAATATATGAAAGTTTAATTTTTATTATTTTTTATTATTTAATACTATTAATAATACATATACGTAATAATACACATATTAATATTTATTTAATTTTTCATTGTTGTACCAGGATGCAATGTGTGTTAGGAGTGTAATGATTTATTTCAAGTGTTGAAGCACAGGTGAGAGAAAAAACAACCAAAACACATTTCCCCTTATATAAAAACATATTCAGGACTTTTTTCACTTTTTTTCTTGTACTGTTTTTTTCTTGACTTTTTTTTCTGGTCCTAATCCTCCTTCAGACAACCGGGATTCAGCGTGTGTTTATAACTCATTGATATCAAAGAGAAAATTATTTAATTGCAAGTCTTTAAGTGCAAGCAACTGTAGACCACCACAGCTGAACTGACCAATCACAGCTCTTGCAGTCTGCGTCTACACGACGCGTAGTCAGGATTTTTTGGAGGTGACGGCAGCCTATGGCATAGGGGTCTGCGTTGATGCCGTAGCTATGTAGCAGAAGTATAAAATAAAATACACCTGCAGCCTTTGATTGCTCCTAAAGGTGCAGTAAATGCTTGCTATGATGACACTTGTTAACATACATACTTATATATTTACACCTATATACCTGTATGTAAATACTATTATAACTATGTATATCTTCTAAGTTAGTTATCCAAACAAAGCTTCTTACATCACTGACTATGATGCTGAATACAAATGTGTACATGAAAATGTGGCACAAGGAGAATACCTGAATAAGCTGTTAATGAATTTAAATGTTTTGTTTTTTTGTTTGTTTTGTTTTGTTATGTTTTGTTTTTACAAGTGTCTGCTCTTGCATAACTGGGTCTGGTGTGCACATCTCCCCTGCTGTTCTTAAAATACACTGACATCTAGTGGCCAAGATAGATTACTGCTATTACTGCTATTACTCCTATTGGATACATTCTACATGAGTTATTATCTTTCAGGTGGCAATAAGTTAATCAACCCCAACTGATGCAATGAGTAGCTTCTCTTTTCTTAAACAACCAGGTGGAAAGACACATCCTATGGTTGTGGAAAAGCTGTTAGTCTGTTTAAGAAGAGTCAAATCATCGGCATTAAGCAGAGAGAACATTTAAGGAAATTTCAGAAACAACTAAACTGTCCATCCAAGTTCTCAGTCAACCAGGTCATCTTTTTCTTTTCATTTTTCATTCTTATTTCCATGGGAAGCTAAGCTCAGGAATTTTGAAAATATTCAACATTCAGCTCCTAACTTACCAGCTAGTTAGCTACTATGAATACATCGAGCTCGTGGCTCTGCTCCACAGGTCTGGAAACAGCTTGTATCGACAATAAAAGGTAAAGCGGTTGCTCTGACTATGGGAATCATGATGATGGGCGAATTCTCAAAAAATCTACCTACCTTTAAATCTGGTTATTTTGAGCCAAAAAAATAACCAATAGTTATGCTACAATATTTATATTGTAGCATAACTACAAAATAAGACAACTATATTAAATGTTTCCTGTTAAAGGCCAACCTTGTACCAAAATGTACACCATTGTGTACATTTTGGATTTATGTATTGATGTATGATCTATGTATTCCTGTTAATTCCAATATATTATCATTAATTCCCATGGAAAATTTCCAACTTTGAAAATTCCCAGAATATTGACACTTTAAGTAGTTTGAACACATTATTGGTCCATTATTGGTCCAACACATTATTAAAAACTGGAAAGACAATGGGGAATCAGAGTAAGACAGGAAGCAGATAAAGTGAATGAACAGGTCAATGGATTGTTTCTATGGAGCTATATTTGGGTCAATTGTTTTCAATTTAATCTGGAATTGAATTGTTTTCAATTTAATCTGGAATTCTGATAAATATACCCATGAATTCAAAATCAAAACAAGTGTACACTTCTTTTTTTCAGGTTAAATATAATTATGATTCGCTCTGCTAATTATTTTGAACAAATTATTTATTTTCATTTTTTACTTTCATATATTTTAATATTTGGGTTCTCATTTCTCTCAGTTGCATGGTTTATGTTTTCAGATTCAGATCTTATTTTTTAGTTTCAATTATTATTTTTTTTTTTAGTCTCCGATCTTATTTTTTCAGTTTCAGACTTCTGACCTTGATCTGTCGTGGGGGAGAGGCATCAACTGAAATGGGCATGGACTCATGACAGATAGCTTGAGTAAAAGCCTACAGACCTGCCTCTATCATGTTGCCTTCAGGGATTGTAGGATTTGACATGATTGGGAGTGAAAAAAAACATTTCTGTGACAAACTTTCATTTGCACACAATGCAGGAACATTCTGCACAGATGAAATTCTTTTATTTCCACGTCTGTCTAGTGGGAGGTGTTTTAGAGGGTCCCGGGGACCAACTATGGTACAGGAGTGACAAAATCACACCAGATCATATTCATATCATATTCATATCATTTAACTTGGGAAAAAAAGAAGCATACGCTGATGTATTTATCAGAATTCCAAAATAAAACTTAAAATTTCAGTTTCAATTTTTATTTTTTCAAGTTCAAAACAATTGACCCAAATTTAGCTCAATATGTTACTTCCCTAATGGCACAAACGTATTCCAAAATGACAACGCCAGGATTCATCAAGCTCAAACTGTGATGGAGTGGTTCAGTGAGCATGAGACGCCATTTGCACACATGGATTGGCCACCACAGAGTCCAGATGAGAATCTTCGGTGTGTGTTGGAGAAGACTTTGTATAGTGGTCTGACTCTACCATCATCAATACAAGATATTGAAAAAAAATGGATGGAAATAAGTCTTGTAACACCACAGAAGCTTACTGAAACAATGCCTGAAATGGTCCAATGAAATGTGTGTATAACCCAATTTTTAGGTTTTTTTTGTTTTTGGCTAGGCAGTGTATTTGATTGTAATGTTGCAATGTTAGCCCTTTGAATTGGATTGAATTTTTTAGGTCAGTTACATATTTACTTAATGATGGTTATGGTTTCTTATCTTTACTTTCCTTAACACATAGCAGTGAGTCTCCTTTTTTTACACCCAATTTATTGACATTTACATTATAGGCAGCGCCTTTCTGACAACTTATTGATTTTTAATTTAGGACAACTTGGAATCACTGGTTTGCTCCACGTTAGTTAATAGTCCACGTTAATAGTTTGCCTGGAGTTTAAAAAATATACAGGTTAAATCATTTGCATTTACTCAACATAAAATATTTTCTGCGATAGATCACAAGTTTTTTCATTTTTTTTCAGTTACTCCCATCAGGGAGCTGCTTTAAAATACCTTAGGCTAAAAAGAGAACTTCAAAAACGATTCAATTTTCACTGCAATATCCATTTTAAACAAGACCAAATAGACCTTCACTCATTTTAATACAGCTTTGCACACCTGCTCCTATTTATGGAATTCTTTTGTTTCATATTTTATATATTTTACATGATATATTTGCAATTTAAAGTGCAAAATGTTCAAATTGAGATCGCCAGAAAGCACAGATGTAGTCTCTCATACATATCCACAAGGCTCTCTTCTGACTGATTTTCCCTCAGAAAACTGCAAAAAAGTGGGTGTAAAAATGGGGTAAACAGCTGCTGCATGACATCACAAAGTCAACAAAGTCCAAAAACCCTGAAATGACTGGGAAAATCTGCATTTCTCCATAAATGTGGTTGTTGCATGGGCCAGTTTTTTTGTTATATACACTATATACAATAGGTTTGGGATAAAAAGACAGTGGATTTCATACATTTTGGGGGGTAAAACATTAAAATAATGAAAATGGCGTTTCTTCTCATTCATAATTAAGTCAAAGGGAACTTTTACATATTTCATTAAAATTTAGACCAAATAGAAAAAAACATTTAAATACCAATATCTCTAACTTATTGAGAGTAGTTAGGCCTAGATCTTATAAAGAATTAAATTAAGCATGAAAGTGGCTATTTCATAATATGGGACTTTTATGTGTTTATGTGTTTTTATGTTGTTTCTGAGCCCCTGCCCTAAGACAATTTTCTATCATATGCAACAGTCTATGTATGTGGATGGGGGAGGATGTTGGTTCTTTTCCTGAATTCAATGACCATCTCCTTTGTTGGAGTTAAGGACCAGGATGTTACCCAACTCAGCCAGCTGTTCGAGTCTGTCAAGTCTCTTCATTGTAAAATATTGGTTGGTAGCACAGCAGAATAGCTTGTAGTTCATTCCTGTTTAGATCAGCTCAATGTGATAACTGTGGCTCATTTTCTATTATTTTGCCTATTTGCATCTCTTGGTGAACAAAAATAGCATGTATGAATAGTATGCACAAAAGCAAAATGCACAAAATACAGACTTGCCAATTTTTCAGAAGGGGAATGTGATACTGTCTCCAACATCAGGTAACAGTAGTTTAGTGTCACACAGAGTGCAGGATAATGGATTGTACACAAAAGTCTTAGCTGTCTTTGAAGGGCTTTTGGTTCTGCATCTGTATTTTTGGAATATGTGGCTCTATTGTTAAAGGACAGATTAAACATAATCTGTAAGAAAGCAGCTCTTTGGAGACTTTTGTAATCCCCACGCTCTTGGGCTAGTGGGAATCTTATTGACCTGTTTCTAAGACCTACTCTCTAGAACTGCCTGGCTTGGCATCAGCTAAGCCCTAATAGGAAGTTTTATATTGTCAGGCATGATTATTTATTCCACTGGAGAGAAACTAGTGTGCGAAACCTATCTCAGATCAATACACATATTTAAATGTATAAGGAAAAACTTTGTTTTCTTCTTTGTGAGTTAGTTCAGTGGTTCTCAAACGTTTTCATATTAAGAACCCTAAATTTATGAAAACTTGACCACAGACCGGTTCTAATAAGATTTATGCTTTCAGATATTATTATTATTATTATTTTAAAGAAAGTGTCAGAAACCCAAGGCCAAAATTATTCAGGGCTGAACTGCCATAATCAAGCATAAATAAATACTCACACATCAGAGACATACTGTACATACATACAAAGACTCAGTACATAAATGAATATGCCAGTAAATGTCCATATTGATTTATTTCCCTTTTAATTAATAAAAAAAATATTTGCGTGTTTGTGTGTATTTTTATATTAATTTAATTTTCCATTTTATCTATTCATTTTTTAAAGTAATTATGTATTTATTTATTTATTCACTCACCCTATTCATTTTCACCTCAATATATAAAATAGAAAATAAAATTTGAAATTGAAATAATACACAAATTTTGGAAATTAATACTACTAAATTAAATAAATGTATTTATTTAAGTAAGTATGGCAGTCGTCTATACAAATGGTCATACATTCTGTCATTGTGGAATTATAATGAAAATTATAAATTAATCTCTGGGGACCCCTAGGCACCTCTTCAAGGACCTTTGGGGGTCCCTGGACCCCACTTTGAGAACCACTGATTTAGACAGATGATAAATTACTACTGTACACTATTTGATCTTTCAGTTTTACACCTATACAGCATAACTAATAAATGATGTTGGCAAAGTCATTCGATCACATTTTGAGAAGAAAATAACGAGAACTACACATTTGGCTGGAGGCTTATAAGAAAGTAAGGTAACATTTTATTTGAATGGGGGTCCATAACACTGCCATAATCATCACATGACTACCTGTCATGAACATTAATGAATGCTTACGACAATTTCCATTATGTGTCATTCTGTAAATTGTCACTTTTGATGCAAAGTTGACATTGTTTGACATGTTTTTGTTATACTAATGTCAAAATGAACCATATATGACAGTTTCATGTCAAAGTAAGATATATGCTCAACTATTTTGTTTTTTTATGTTTGACAGTAAGTTCTGCTATATCATATCACCGACAGATTACTTGGTCTTGGTTTATGTCAAACTGAAAAGACATCACAACAAAAAAAATCTGATTTCCACTTTTCCACTAGGCTGAGTTTTGAGTTTTTGTATTTGACTTTATGTATTTGGCACCTGTAAAAAAATGTGCAAGGAGAGAAAAAAAGAAGTAAAGATGGACTCGTTGATTACTTCCACCCATATAATAACAGATTTATAATGGATTTAAAATACAATTTATAAGAAGGAACAGACCTGAAGCAAGTGATATGATGATATTGAGATTGTCAAGTGCAAAAACTTGTGATTTCTTTTTTTTTAAAGAAATATAAATAAATACACATAAAATAGGTTGAATTTTGAGTTTGAGTTATTGTAGAGATATATTATCTATAATTATACTATACTAAACTATATTAGCCATATATATATATACACTGTATATATACACTGTATATATATACACTGTATATATATATATATATATATATATATATATATATATATATATATATATATATATATATATATATATATATATATATATATGTTACGATTTATCCTGGTTAGGAATGTGTAGAAGCCACCGTGGGGCATCTGATTAAAATGCAGGCATGATGTACAAGTCCAAATATTTATTGCACAATTTGCATAGTTGACATTAGGAAGATGTCTGTACTAGAAAGCTGGTGCTTCACAATTGTGCTCGTTGAGTAGTGGTTTCTATAAAGTAAAAACAACATAAAATACCTTTAGAAACTTGTTTATAATAACTACAGTATTAACATGACTAACCGCATTATGCGCTACGCACGAAACTACGGAAAAATATGCGGACATGCATCATGAAAACATAATGTCAACAGGTCCTACAAACACAAGAAATCTTTAAAACTTACAGTATATGAACACACATAAACGTCCAACGGCACAAACAGTCCATGTAAAACGGCAGGTTCTCTTCTGACTTTCTCCCTCTCCATCCGGGCGTCTGTGCATCCAACCCTCGGACTTGCATTATAATTGGCTACACAAACGCAGCCACAAGGGTTGCATGCACAGGACGCATGCACATCCAGCAGGAGGTTACCTGCTCACGTAAACAGTCCCTAGTCCTTCACAACAATATATATATATATATATATATATATATATGTCTGGCTTTAGCAACCATAACTATGTCATTGTGACCAACTCCATATGAGCTCATGCTCTACTACTGTCCTAACCTGTGAAAACCCAATGATAGAGCCTGTATTTAGTATTTAGCTGTTTATCTGTAGTAAAACACAATATTTAAAATAATATACTTTTACAGTGTCAAAATTTTTCATCAATAAATATTCATATCAATACAATAATAAAATAGTTTAATATAATAAATGGGGCTACAACTAACAACTATTTTGCCATTTAATTTAGATTTGAGCTGTTTGTGTGATTATTTAATTAGGTCCTTTATAATCTTCTTTTTAAACATCTTACAGAATATATTCTTCATGTTCTGTAATGATCCTCAGTGTAGTTTCTATGATTTACGGACAAATAGTTGATCTTTGAACTTCTTAATCTGATTGTATTAATCAGTGAACTTTGCATTGCAGATAATTTGGTTTTTATTAATTTTATTCCTAATTCGGATCTGTTTGATTTGTATTGAGTATTTTTTATCTGTAGTTAAAGAAATTGATTTATTTTTTTTTGGCAATATTCTAACTAGGGCGACACGGTGGCGCAGGGGTTAGCGCTGTTGCCTCACAGCAAGAAGGTCACAGGTTCAAGACCTTCTTGGTCCAGGATCTGGGACCTTTCTGTGTGGAGTTTGCATGTTCTCCCCGTGTCTGCGTGGGTTTTCACCGGGTACTCCGGCTTCCTCCCACAGTCCAAAAGCATGCTGAGGTTAATTGGCAGAGTTGCCAATTGCCCAAATTGCCCATAGGTGTGAGTGTGTGAGTGAATGGTGTGTGTGCCCCACGATTGGCTGGCGACCATCTGGGGTGTATCCCTGCCTCTCGCCGTAATGCGCTGGGATAGGTTCCAGCAGACCCCTGCGACCCTAATGAGGAATAAGCATGTATAGAAAATGACTGACTGACTGACTATTCTAACTATATTTGCCTGTAACAGCAACATAATTGATTGATACTGACACTTCTGTAGTAACCTCATATGTTTTTTTTTGTAGATTTCTTTTGATACCAGCACATGTACATAACCCTTCCTCATATGTTGTAGATATGTTTGATACCAGTACATGTACATAATCCTTGTGGTTGTAGAGATATTCCATATTTATTATCATTTAAAGCAGTAAAAACTGGTCTGGTGCTTAACAAACCAAGGTAAATGATAAGTAGCATCTTTGTATTCATTCAACTAACAGATTAGTCGAGAGACATATTTATATATATTAGCCAAAGTTCCAAGAAATTATGTATAAATATCATATTTAAAGCCTCAAGTGGATTAATCAAAATTATTGACTAATGTTGCTGTTCGATTAAATTTCCCCCTGACAAACACTTTAGCCTTTGACAATCAATCAGCCCACACCAAGACCAACATGGGTGTTACCAGTGATACTAATTAAAGTTTCATTCAGATCATCTCATCTTCTATACCCGCTTATTCCTCATTAGGGTCGCAGGGGTCTGCTGGAGCCTATCCCATCGCATTATGGCGAGAAGCAGGGATACACCCCAGATGGTCGCCAGCAAATCGTGGGGCACACACACCATTCACACCTATGGGCAATTTAGAGTCGCCAATTAACCTGAGCATGTTTTTGGACTGTGGGAGGAAGTCGGAGTACCTGGTGAAAACCCACACAGACACAGGGAGAACATACAAACTCCACACAGAAAGGTCCCAGACCCAGGACCAAGGAGGTCCTGAACTTGCGACCTTCTTGCTGTGAGGCAACAGCACTAATCGCTGCCCCACCATGTCACCCTCATTCAGATCAAACAAAGTGAAATTGCTGCTATTGCTATATATATATATATATATATATATATATATATATATATATATATATATATATATATATATAGCATCACAGAGAGGAAGAGAAAGAGGCTGGCAGCTCAGTCCTGGGCTGTTCACTGGACTCAGTGGTGGGCAACAGACGGGTCCTAGCAAAACTCAAAATTGACATCTATGCTGGACCATGAGCAGAGCAGCTTCAGTGACTGACTGATCCACCCTTGCTGTGTGGAGGAGAGATTCCGCAGGTCTTTCCTTCCTGCTGCTTTAAGACTTTACAACAAACACTGCTACTGTGCAGTACATGTGCAATAATCTAATCCTACTCAATGTATGTCTATCTTGTATATATGGTGCATCTATCCTATATTATATTGTATTATATTATATTATATTATATTATATTATATATATATATATATATATATATATAGTATCTGTGTGCAATCTTTTCTTTAAATAAAGGATTATCTTATTTTAAAATTAGCAGATTGAGCTACTTGCCAATTAATCACTTAGTTTACCTATTCTAAATGTAACTTAAAGGGATATTTTTTCCCACGTTTTTAAGACTCTTAATATGTGAGTGGACAATTATGCTTCAGGCAGGTGCCCGTTTATGGTTATTAGAACAATAAGAAATAGTTTTAATCTTCAGTCATACTGACCTTCAGTCATACTGACCTGTTAAATTTAACATTTACTGAGTAATATAAATCCTACTCACACAACGTAGAGTCCAACTTGTAAATGCAAAACCAGGACTCTGGTTTAACTTTAAAAGCCCTAATTACAACTGAAAAATGGGACCACTATCTTGACATACCCAAACGATGCCTCTGATTGACTGACTGACTGACTGATCAACTGTTTCCTTTGGATTGTAGTATAGCTTCTAGGGGTGCCAGTGGGGATTGAATTTAATTGGACTAAGAGAAGAATTTTGTTTATGTAATCTTGTAATCAGAAAGTTGTAGGCACAGCTGATCAAAGTGCTTGTTAGGAGTATGCAGTATAGCCCAGCCTGGTGACCAGAGCTCTTCTTTATTGTTTCCTGTTTTGTTTGATCTTTATCTTAACTTGGAGTGTGTGTCCAATAGAAAAATGTGTCTCATTGCTCAGTCTAGCAATTTCTAAAATCACTGCAAATTGCAAATACCAGACTAATGAGGGCCCTATTCCGTCTGAGTAATAGCAGCACTGCAGCACTTGTTTACCTTTCCATCCATCATCTCCACAATCCAGACTGCTGTGGAGTCAATTTCCTTCAGAGGGGGAAGTATTGCATAATTAGAACACCGATCAGCCTAAGGGGGTGACACAACATTTATAGATCAATTAAAATATATATATATATATATATATATATATATATATATATATATATATATATATATATATATTTAAAAGAAACAAAATAGGTAAACTTAACATATTTAAGATAGAGCCCACTGGGTCAATTCAACAGTGAATACAAAAAATAATATTTACAAAGACCAAAAGTACATTTTTATAAATCTCATTTAGCTCATTTATATATAATATAAATGTAGTGAGTTTAATCCTGAGTTGTTTTTTCCTCCAGTATTTTGTGATTGTTTAAAATTATGCTTCATAAATTGGCATTGACTGAAATGTTGTCATGTTAACAGCCTACATACAGCCAATTTCCATCCTAGGGGGAAGATATCCAGCAGTATAATTCAGCATATTATTTAGAACACTGATCAGCCTCAGGAGGTGACACAGGTGTGTTACTGTTTTTTTTTTTTTTGCCGGTAACAGACCACAAACCACCTTTTTTGGTAGAGCATACTGAGTATGCATGAAACCACTTTTTTTAATTAAAATAATATTTTTGCTCCCCGTTTCTCAATTTATTATATTATATGATGGAACATGGGCATTTTGAACAGGTTTTAATGTTTAACGTTTTGTGCCGTGATAGAATGTCGTCATATTTACATTTTATATTCGACGGCTTTATTTGTAGGTGTGCATGATAGGCTAAACCATTGCAAGTTTTTTTTAGTGCACAGAAGTGTTGAATATATGCATCATACTTAGATTGAGCACACTTGATATATATATATATATATATATATATATATATATATATATATATATATATATATATATATATATATATATATATATATATATATAAAATGAATATTTATAATTCTGCTTCATTAGCGATGAATGAAATGTCATGTTTGCAGCCAACATAACTTAAATGTTGTAGTCGACGTAATGCACACCGCTTTACTTGTAGGTGTGTATGATAGGCTGCAATGCTGCCAGCTGAAGAGAAACCATCGCAAGCATTTTCAGTGCACAGAAGCGTTTCCGTGCACGTCCTACTTGTAAACCTCTACAGCAGGGCGATTTTTTTTGCGCGTCCCCGCGACTCTCGCCATAGAAAACAAAGCAGAACGTCTTCCATAACAGCTAGGGGTGCAGACTTGAGGAATATCCGAGTTTATTCTGGCCACATCGCGCTGAATATGGATCTACAGTGGGTGTAGCATCGTTGGAAAGACCGAGCCTTCTCGGCTGGGGTGACGGTGGGACATTTAGCAAAAAAACGACGAAAATAACATCAGTGTTTTTTTCCTCGGGTGCTTTGTCTTGTCCACCTAACGATAGCAAAACCATCATTTTATTTTGCAAGATCTTCAGCTTGGTGGTTACGAGCCGCCGCCGGGATGTGTAACCATGTTGTCACCTAAAAGGAACTGAGAGGACGTCGGATTGTGAAGGCGAAAAAAGCAGAAAACGTCTCCCGAGGTCCCAACGGGTTGTCACTGGGACCTGAATCTGTTGCGGAGCCCACTGTTTTCGGCGATATGGCGGAGCAGGGTTACTCATCCTGGTGAGTGCGCACAGACACCGCGCTGCTACCACCCAGCAATAGCCCGCTGCCCGCCGCTGCTACCGACAAACCGGCTTCATATATGACGTTAAACTACTAAAATGTACATGTCAGGCAACTCACCGACATACTCGCCCTCTCACATTAACGTTTTCAGCTGCATTTATCACAGTATAGAGAGCGTTATGTCACTCAGACAACATCCCCCCTGCAGCTCTGATAATGCTAACAGCTAACTTCAGCTAGCAGCGGCTAATCAGCCCCCACCAGCTGATGCTAACGTGCTAAGTTTATGGGGGTTAGCCAGGTGGTGATTCTTTCGTTCATGATATCTCGCTGGATGAAAAAAACGTTTTTTCTCAATGAGGTTACCGTCGTCCGACGAAGCTGCTTAGTGGAGGTTAGCTGTGCCAGCAAATTAGCTAATTTAAGATGGTTAGCATTCATCGTCGATTCGATGCACACAAAAACAAAGGCTCTGCCGTAGAGCTAAGCTAGCTAACTGGCATCGCAGTAATGATCCTCAAAATGCCAGTTTCAGGTTGAGGCTGGCACCGTGACACATGGCTGGTTGTTATAAATGATATTGTGTTTTCAGGTTAACATTATAGCTGCACGTTAGTCCTTTGTAACATTAAACGAAGCCAGACAAGATGTGATGTGACCACTGAAATGCGTTGAACCCCATGAATGAAAACGACCTGACTTTGTTGAGGCCTAGCTAATTAATGTAGGCTAAATTATGCTTGCTTGATTCCACTAACGCGGGTTAAGTGTCAGGGTACAGTTGTTAATCGCCTGAACAGCATTCTCTTTTTGTGTGAAAATTCCACAACAATGACTCTAGGAGCAGACAAGATTCATTGAAGGAAAGGCTGTTTTAAAGGTTGCCAGTGGGTTTATGTTATGTCGTATTAATTAACATTCGGACACAAAGCTGTAATGTTACATTTGGTGAGGAGGTGACCCAACAAGTGCAAAATTATAATTTTAAATGTAGGATTAGGCCAAAGTTCAATTCATACTATTCTTAATTTGATTCATCTGGCATCTTGGTACAGGAGGTCCTTTCTTTTTTTGAAATTCGGCATGTGTTCTGTAATGTTATTATATTCTTTAAATGCTAGGCATGTATAAAACAGAGAATAATGGCATTATAAATTCATACCAATTGTTTAGAAAATGCATATATTGTATGTTAGGGACTTTCCTCCCAGAAGTCTACTTTAACATTTACTACTCATAGTTCAAAAAGGTTGAATTTTAGCAGTTTTACCTCTAAAGAGGCTCTGTTGCTTGTCTAACTGGAAAACAATGACCTGGTGACTACTTATGTTGGAATGTGTTGTGAATTAGTTTATTAGTGATGGAGAGCTCTTGTCATACATGGTTTTGTTTATGTTCCAAATCACATTTTTCTAAAACTTTTGCATGCAGTAGGGCTAATAAAATATATTCTGTTGAGAGGGCAGATCATATCTTTGTATGTTTTCTAAAATCCTATTCAGATCTAAGTATATTCTGGAGGGAGAATGGCAATCAAACGTTTGCAGTGCTACATAACTACTTGTTCAGTATTTCCCCTAGAAAGGAGTTGTAGCAGTGGAGGTGATTTTTCTTTCTTTCTTTCCTTCTTTCTTTCTTTCTTACACAGTTAATATTAACATTTCCTTAGTATAAGTGTATATTGTCATTTTTAGGCGAGGCATTTTTCCTAATTATTGATAGCATTAACCAGACTCCTTAATGATCTGAATTCTTATTGATACCATAATACTTTTCTGTTTCTTGGTCGAAAGATGAGACAACAATTAATTTTTTTAATCAATTTTATAGTTCTGGAAAAACACATTTTCATCCAAACATCTGTATTTATTCAAGCTTATCGTAAGCAGAATTTTTCCAAGATGAATATTACATTTGAACACATCATGTTGATATTTTATTTACTTTTCGAACTAATACTAGTTTTACCGACCAGCATTCTGGAATTCTCTGAATGCATACAGGGGAAACGCTGCTGTTTATAGACAAGGTGAGGACCATTGTTAAAATGAAACCAAACTGCTTGTGCTAAGCTGATGAAAAATCAGTTGCAGTTCTCTTCTGGCACAGGGACTTAAGATTTGCATTTTAATACCTCATTTCAACCTGGTATTGAGATGTGATATTTTTATCCTGATATGTCTTTAAAAAAGAGAGAGCAGTTTATCTGCCAGCAATTTTATAATTGTCCAATGTGTATCAGTTTTACTCAGCACATAGACATTAAATTAAGGTAAATCGTATAAATCGTACCTGTTAGAACAGCAAACATGTTTATTTCCTGAAATGTTGCTTCTTTCCTTCAACAACACCTGACACCAACCTAGTGGAAAAAAATCATATTTGAGTGTGTAGTTGCTTAATGTGAAAGCTATTTCTTTTAAGAACAGACAATATCAATGAGAAACTTAAAGATAAAAATCAAACTGTTTTGTCTGTGTTTGCTACATTTTTTTTTTACTCTTATCAAACTGAGAAGTCTTTTTTTCTCTTTCCCACTACAGCATGCGGTCACACATTTCTATGCTGCACCTTAACATAATCACTTGTAGTTTTACAACTCTGCTGCATGACTGGTTACTTTTTTTCCATCCGTTTGTATCTGTTTCAGGTGAGACTTGGGAGACTTTAGTAATCGTGCAGGCTGTACAAGACAAGATTGAAGCTGAAATCTGTCATCTTTTTTTTACTTTATTCCATGCCGGAAATGTGGGGAAACTCTAGAAACAGTGCATTCAGCTTGATATTCTGTTGACAGTGCAGAGTGAATTAAAAACAACTTTACAAATACCACACTTGACCTTCCTCTATATTTTCTGTTTTTAAAATGAACCAATTGCAGCTATAAATTGAGTACCCAGTAGCACAAATCAGCCTACCTGCAGCAGACATAAGAATGATTGGTAAATGTTATTTCTGCCTCTGTCACTGTTCCACAGCAGCAGCTAAACTACTAGTCTTATTTCCATGCAAATGTGTGGGTTTTGGTTTTATTCGGTACATTATCCCAGACTGGCAGGGGTTTGCATTCCTGATGCAACCAGGTATGTCTTAAAGAGGTGACGTGCTTTTCTGGAGTCGATGTGTGTTCATTGGTGATGATGTTTTAAAATTAATTAATTTTTTTAGTCAAGAGGGGTGGGACGAATACCACAAAGATGTTAGAATCTTACAAAGTTAAGAAATTATTAAGTGCTCAACAATGACCACAGTGGAGGAGAAATTAAATCCTGCTGGTCTCTTGAGTGTACCAGATGATCCGGACAATATAATATGTAACCATGGTAACGTTGCTACCCAAGATGTTCTGCTTAGTCACAAAATCTCTTGAACCAACACAGAGTAGTGGGTCCATCTCCTCTCCCCACACACTTTCAGCTTCAGTAAGCAGGCTCCTCCTCGTGTCCGTGTATTTAGTGTTAATTTATACTTGCGCTGATATTTTGCACGGATATTCCGTATCGTTGCAACCAAAAGCACTCACAGCTGTGTGTTTTCAGATGAAAAAATCGGCTTTGGCCAAACAGTCGTCGCCGTCCCGCTCCAACCCGCAATCCGCTCGGAGGCAGGATGAGCACTTTTTGGCCATGCTCCAGGGATAGCTTGTCCTGGGCACAACTTGACTCAACTAAGCATGTTAAAACTGGTAGTGGAAAAAATAAATCTGTGTTGTATGGATTCTGCAAAACTTACACCAACTGTTGAATGTTACCCTGATTCTGATTACCTTGAAAGCTGTAATATAAACACCTGTGAAGTTGTGCCACCTCTCACGTAATCAGAATAATTTCTGCTTTACAGGCATTTAAGTTCTCCCCATCCCCACAAATTTGCATTTCAGTACTGAAGCCATCACAATAACCTGTTAAAATCCAAAAATACAGCGGCAGCATTGAGTTTTATAGTTTAATGCATATATAGCATAAGAAAAACCTCAACTACAACACTAAATATATATATTCATCTGTAGTAAAACACAATGTTACTGTTACAGTATCAGTATATATCAATATCATCGTCACATCATCAATACAATAAATAAATAGTTTAATATAATGTCAGTACCAGGGCTGCAACTAACCACTATTTTGGTATTTAATTTAGATTTGAGCCATGCAATTATTTAATTGGGTCCTTTATAATATCATCTTTAAATATTGTATAGAATATATACTTTATGTTCTGTAATGATGTTCTGTATGTGGTCATTTCTTCAGATTTTTATGGACAAATAATTGATATTGCATCATTTTAATCATTTAAACCCTGCATTGCACATAATTTACCTTACCCTGGGGATGTCTCGTTTCTAAGCTGGCAAATTGCTTTTTGATGCCACTTTAAAAAGCCATTACAGCAGCAGGTAGCTTTGCCATCACATGTAATTCCTAGTTTCTCTTCCTAACTTTTAAGTTTCACAGCTCGCCATGGTGCATATTGGTGCGTAATTCTGAACTTTCTAACCACTACACTTTAGGTGAAATTCTGTCTTCCTGAAGTATACGTAGTGACATCCATGTCACACAGACATATTAGATAGGAGCAGACTTGTGTAGTGTTTCTGTTGCATGTCTGTCCAGGCATGTGTCACAAACAGTGTGCCGCCACCTCTGTCTTTCTATCTTACATAGCTTGCCTTCATTTGATTTTATTTGATTTAGCTGAAGCCCTTGTCTTTACCAAATTGCTGTGTGCCTTTGGTGTAGTTCTTCCCTGTTGAGTAGCCAAAGGGTCTAATCGGTATTGTCTTCAGGGGACGTTGTAAGAGTGATTATGTCCCAAATGCACATAACCGATGTCTGAGGAGCATTTAGATTAGGATTGAGAAAGACAAAGTTTTTCTGATGTAAGGAGGGAGGGACATGGGAAGCAGGACATCTGTATCAACAATTGAAAGTAAATATGATATATGCTACTCCTGTGTAGTGATTGATTGCTGGTGTGCTGCAAACTCTACAAGCTTCAGACTTTTGAGTTTTGTGTAATACAGTGATGCTTGAGGGAGTTACAATGTTTATGCAAACTCATCTGTTTAGGAAGCATCTACTGTAAATTACCAAAAAAGAGAGATAAACACTACTTACAATAAGTTAGGGATATTGTTATTTGTATGAGTGCTTTTCCTAGAAACAACATTTTCATTATTTTAATATTTATTACCCCAAAAATGTATAAAATCCACCAAGTCTCTCACAACATCCTTAACTTATTGTGAGCAGTGTATATCTTCTTATGGATATATATACTGTGTATCGTAAATTACCAAATTATGGTCATTAAAGCTTAGTATTTATTTGTTCAATCACTTAACAGATCAGACTTTTATTTGAGACCAGGTGGCAATATGGGACAGATGATTAATTCTTTAACAAATATCTTGTTCAGCAAAATTGGAAAAAGATGGTAATTTAATAAAATAATTTAAGTAAACCAATATGACTATCGTCATACTTTTTTCAAAAGTCACAACACAGTACAGTAAATAAACATCTTGTGGTTGCTTCTCTCGACTTTTCCTCTGCATATTTTAACAACAAAATATTAGAATTTCATGTCATACTTATTTTTTCACTTGCACCCGAGCCATGGCGATTAACAATTGAGCAATATTACCAAAGAGGGTATTCTATAACGTCATTTGAGCATGACACTGATTCTTGGCATACTGTATGACAGAAAGTCATGTCTTCTTCGTTCTTCTTCTTAGTTGTTATTTATACAAAATACAAAACAGTTTTGCATTTTTCACTGCCACTGTAGGTTCTCCTACACCACATGTGTCAAGCTCCAGTCCTGGAGGGCCGGTGTGGGTGCAGGTTTTTGTTCCAACCAAGGAGCTACACACCTGTTTCTACTAATCAGCCAATACAGCCCTTGCTAAGGACCTTCATTAGTAGAATCAGGTGTGGTACTGCTTGGTTTGAACAAAAGCCTGCACCCACACCGGCCCTCCAGGACTGCAGTTTGACACCCCTGTCCTACACCCTTGGGTTATCAAGTCAATTGCAATCTAAAAGCTCACCTCTAGATGTCACCAGAAACTACAGTACTGTAGTTAAACATCTCGCAGCTGCTTCTCCCGAGTTTTCCTGTAGATATTTTACCACTTTTTCACTGCACCGGAGCCATGCCAATTGACAATTAAGCAATATTACCAGAGACGGTGTTCTTTAATGTCATTTGAGCACAACAACTTTTTTCTTATTTTTTTTTTTTAAATTGAACTAATCTAAAGAGTAGCTATGAGAGGAAAGTCCCACCAGGATTTCACAACTTTTTAATGATTTTTGCAATCAAAATTACTTATTTTGTGGCATGGAACTTTGCACTAATTTTTACTTATTTGTAAACCCTATCAAAGATCTAAATAGGTCCTTTTTCATGGTAAGTTACAGTACTCGGATAACTAGTATAATCATCTCTAGTACAACTCAAGGAAGGAAATATCACTTGCAGTATCTTAAAGCACAAGTCAAGATTCATAGGAGACAAGTAGAAAACACTTGTCTATATATAAATATGCGTAAATAGGCATCACCTGGCTCCTAGTTTAATATAGCTCTGATCGGGTCAAGTTTGTGTTCCTTTCACTCAGAATTTTTTTTCAGACATATTGATGAGTGTAGGTATAGGTTGTATACTGTTTTTTTCTGTTAATTTCTGTCAGATCAACTCTGTTTGTCAAGTGAAACATCCTAGAGGTACATTCCTGGTGAATAGCTTTCAGTAAATATAAGTAGACATCATCAAATATAATTGCAAATAGCCACAGGAAGCTGTAACCAGCTGTATTCTCTGTGGTATTTTTAACTGATAAATTACTTACATGGTTGATTGTTCATCAAAGTGATTTAATTTTCAACTTGACTGTTTATTGAATGGCTTGTTTTAGCACAGTAATTCTGTTGATTGTATGGAAGACTGATTTGTGTGCTCTTTATGTGGCAAAATCTCTTTATGTTCATTAACAAAAGGGACTGAGAACGTTACCCATTTCGCACAGGTTTAGTTATGTAACTAATTACTTTAGCTTATTTCCGTGAGCTAACATGTAACCGCAAGAGATTGTATTACTATATTTCTGCTAACAGATTTAATTAGACTTTTGAAAACTCGATATACCAGTCTACATACTGGCAGCATTGGGTTTTCCCCTTCTCTGAAGCCACCTGCTGTAGTGTGTAACAGAGTATTTCCAATATTACTGTGGGATATCATTCAGAAATTATTTTCATATAGCACAAAAACATTCTAAATCATATTTATTTGAAAGGTTTGTCAAAATTTAATTACTGTAATTTTAAAATGATTAACTATCAGATATTAATAAAGAAATATGTTATATTATTATTATATTGGCATTCTATCTCTGGATATAAGTTTAATGCTTTACTGTTAAGATCTAATCCAAAAATTCATTTATTTAGACAATCCGTGGGATAAATCTGAGTTAAGCTCTAATGAATCATTTACACAACTCATCAAGCATGGGATGTTTAATGTAGGATTTTCTTTACTTAACATCTAGTGTTAAGCAGCATTTGAATATTGTGGTCGGAACAATGACAAACACTATCCCACATACGCTTTCCGGTCTCCTGATATTATTGTGACTATCGACACCAATGCTGCTCTATCAGCATTAGAGTACACATTGACCTGGAATCTGACGGATTACTGAAGCACCTGTTGCATGTGTCCTGGACAGAAGCACCGCTAAAGATTAGCCTTTCAGAACTTAAAAGCCTTTATGTGATGCCATGTTTTATTACAATCTATTTTATTTTATATCACTGTATTACATGAGGCCACATGCATGTATATTTTACATATGTGTATATATGTGTATATGTATATATTATTTATATATGTTATGTAAATTGATATATCAACAATCCCCTTACAGCATTATACCACCTTATTACACACACAAACTTTTCATCTTATACCCCCCTCTTCTTTAGATGTATATAGTTTGTCCTTAGTTGGTAGTCTGTCAACTGTGTGATTTGTCCCGTTATTTTTTGTTTATGTTGTTTTGCAATTTTAAAAAACAATTGAGGATTTTTTTTTTTTTTACGATCCCAAATATAATATCAGTAATAGAAAGATCATACTGATAATTTAGAATAGAAAAAGGGGGAAAAAACATCATGGACAAACCCAACACACCCTTACATGCTCTCCATGTCAATCTTTTTTCTGTCAATCGCTTCATCACTGTTGATCACAAATTACATTCTTGTTCCTGAGGGTTTTATCCCCTTCTATCAATAATTGGATCAGAAAGTGGAGGGAGATAAATGTTCATTCCCACTTGGAGGTTCAGAGGCATCTGTGACCTGTGGCTACTGTAAGCCAATATGACACAAAAACATGTGTGATAGCTGTATACTAGATGCTGACATTTTCTCAAATTGAGTGATGTATCTGCAGGTGTGCATAAGGACAGACGTGAGTATTTATGTGTGGATTCTCAAAGAGCCGCACCTCACAAGCAGAAAAGTGGCTTTTGCAAAAATCTCAATTATCTTCTAGCCTTAAGTGGTCAAGTCTAGACATGGACCAGTTTCTGGTTTTAAGATGTACAGCAGTTTTAAAAAGTCATGATTAAGATGGGGGGAAAAAAGTAATACTTTCCATCATACTGTTCCTGTAGTATGAACCATTTCCGCCTCCAAATTAAAACAACTTCTCAAAGACAGAAAGTGCAGCTGCAGACTAGAATAACATGACCCATCCGGTTGCATGAGAGTAGTAAGTCAGTTGGTACAAGCAACCTATGTATATGATTCTTTACTCGTGTGACTATGTCCGTGCAAATGTTTGGTTTTAGTTTTACTATAAATCAGTGCCTAATTTGGCTCATTTCAAGTTTTTTTTTTTAAGAAAATGTTAGTTTTCTTTTCTTTAAAAAAGACTAATTTGAACCAAAATGTGAAAAAAAAAATTATAAATGAAGGTAAATCTGTCAGTGGAATAAGATAATTCTACTCAATATTGGACAAATTGTTCCAAAAGCAACATTTTCACCTAATATAATTTCAATTTTTGCAGTCATTTTGTGTCTCATTAATATTAATGAGCCTCTCCAGACTGGCTGATTTGAATCGCTGTGAATGGGGGTTGGTGACTATATGGTTGTGACCTGACTACTATAAATTGTCTAGGAAATAGCAACTCAATATTTTGTAAGTTAAAAAACATAAAAACAACATCAGGGTTTCCACATGTCCTGGAAAACTTTTAGATCGATTGACCAATTTTCCAGTCATGGAAAACATGGAAAATGAGAATTAAAAAGTCAAATGTCATGGAAATGATTCCGTTACCCTTGAAAATTACTACAGTGAAAATTTAAAGTACCCTATCACATTTGAACCACTGGCATATTTTACTTCACACTGTTGTTAGGATAAAACAATGTGATTTAATTTTTGGCTAAATTAGTATTCAAGCAATCTATTAGTCATTTTGAATTTATTCAAATCTTTATTGTCATTATTCTGCATAGCAAAATAGTTGTTGACCCATGGCTTACATACAATTGAATAATAAATAGAATAGAGGTACATGTTAAATAAGTGTTGCATTTTCAGGCACACATTAAAGGGGAATGTATTATTGTATGACATGATAACTTGTCTCTGTAGCAGCTGAAAATGTCCTGGAAAAGTTCTAGAAAAGTATTTCAGGTTAGGAGTAGGAACCCTGTGACTTACAGTAGTAAGGTGACCACAAGTCACCCTTCTGCCCACAAATCACCTGATTGCTGAGGCTTATGCTAAGTACAAATAACACCTGTAACATGCACATATCACCACAACTTACCAGGCAGCAGCCCAAATTCCTTACTTTCTTCGGTGCCCTCTCCAGTATGTTTTATGCAAAATTTTACAGAGCTGTGTGCATGTTTTTTCTCTCTTATGTGTATGTGTGCATCAACATTGAAATAACAAGGTCTAAATTATAGCATTATTTGATTTTGTTTTATTATTATTAGTAGTAGTAGTATAACTCTTAAAATAAAAAATAAAATCCATTAGATTTAATTGATAAATGTATGTTTAACCACTTAAGCCCCATTATAATAAATATGGAATATCTCTACAACCACAAAGGTTATTGTGTTTAAATCTGGTATCAAAAGAAATCTACAATATGTGCGCTGACTACAGAAGTGTCAGAATCGATTCATGCTGCTGTTACAGACCAAATATAGTTAGAATATTACAAATTCTTAAAAATGTATTTTACATGATTGTGTTTTCAATGATTAAAAAGATAATATACATATGATAGACTTTTGTTGCCCGATACAGTAGAAATACAAAATTTAACCACTTAAGCCTCACGCCTATTTTGCCTGCTATGAATGAGAATAAATGTGGAATATCTTTACAACCACGAAGGTTATAAATTTAAATCTGTTATCAAAAGAAATCTACATGTAAGGTGACTACAGAAGTGTTGAAATCAATTTGTTGCTATTACAGAGCAAATATAGCAAAATATTGCAAAAACAAGTCTAAAATTGTTTTTGTTTTACTACAGATAAAAAATACTTTATTTAAAACTTAAAGCAGAAAAACTTAAAACAACCTTAAATCAGGAAAAAAAAACTGCAAAGTTCAGTGATTATCAAGGTAATAGTTTGATTATTTGTCCATAAAATCATATAAATCACATGGAGGATCATTACAGAACATGGAGAATCTATTCTGTAAGATGATTATAAAGGATCCAATTAAATAATCACACGTACAGCTCAAATCTTGATTAAATATCAAAATAGCGGTTAGTTCCAGCCCTACTACTGATATTATATTAAACAATTTTCTTATTGTATTGATGTGGATATTGATGATATATATTAACAGTAATATTGTTACCATTGTTAACATTGTTTTACTACAGATATAATTACTTTTAGTGTTGTAGCTGAGGATTTCTCGTGCAGTATATAAATAAAACTCAATGCTGCCCCTGTTTCTGTTTTTTTGGGGGGGATTTTAACAGTTTAATCTACTACACAGTCCTCTTTATATGCAGCGGAGTAACATCATTACAGGTGTGGGTTAAATTAACATGTCCGATTTTTCTTCTTTTTAAGGCAGCAGTAGCTCTTGCATTTAAAGTAACACATTGTAGAGCTGCATGATGCAGTGAATCCATGATATTTCATGCCTTGTCTAGTCATGCATGCACTTTGGCTTGATGGAAGCCTGTATTGGAATTGTGTTATATGAAAAACCTAGTCTGTCAGCGAACAAGGACGTCTTATGGCACTTCGGGCTGCCGTCCAGCCTTCAACAGTCCGGGATTGTATTTTGTTTTTAAATGTTCCATTCATCTATCTCACCCATGTTCTACAGCCTTCTGTGCGCAGAATTCAGACGAACTAGTTCGATGCTAGAATATGAATTAGGGTCCACGGTGGATTCGACCAGCTGTCTATCTGCGTTCTGTGTTAACAGTGAAGCAGTAGTGACATCATTAGTGTCTGTGTGTAGGAGAACAAGGTCTTGTATGTTGGCCTTTTTTCTTGTATGTTGGGAATACATTTACCCCATTTTAAGGTCCAGGAGAAAGGGTGTCATATTTAGATTATCTACATTATTATGACCTACAGCTTGGGTCAGGTATACCCAGCCCCATTGTAGTTTGACTCGTCTGTATAGATAATGCCTGCAGTGTTTTTTCAGTCATTAACTAGTGGCCTGCATTTAACAAACAACAACAGCGCAAAGCTACAAGATGCAGCATTGTTCCGGTGTCCTGTTTCCACAGTGAACTACATGTTACTCCTCCTCTCAGAATTACCTCTTGTCATTCTCATACTACTGAACGAATGAAAGAGACAGCAGAAGAGTCTTGTTCATGCACACCGGAATGAAAAAAAATATTTAATTCGCTAAGTCTTTTTATGCGTGGACTGTTTTCTCTACCAGTACTGAGAAGAAATCTGCAGCCCGGTGACACTGAACTAAAACAGAATTCACTAAATGCCAGCAGAACAGAACGGGGCAGAGATGCAGGGCCTGATGTATATTCATCTATTTTTCAGCCAATCTTTTACCTTATTTGCCCTGTTCATGGTGTGGTGGTTAATAACATGTTACCTTTCACTGTTCAAGCGCCATAGCCATGGCTTTCTGTAAATGTTTTATAACTTTCCTATGTGTTATTTATATTGGTTATATTGGATTTATATCTTAGCTGTACAAATATTTATTTATTATATATGTATTTTTATAAATGAGTGACGGAGAAGTACCCACAACATGCAGTTATGAATTAAAATAATGCAGCAAACAAGTTCTTGTTACTTATTAGTTGAGATATACACTACTTACAATAAGTTAGGGATATTGTTATTTACATGATTGCTTTTCCCATTTGGTCTGTGTAACATGATAGTGTTACGGGGTTCTCCCAGCACAGACAGGCAGGACACGAGACGGGTTGCAGTTTACGCAAAAGCTTCTTTATTGGTATTAGTTCAGTTTCGGTTTGTGTTGGTTTTTTCTCTCCGTCGCCGCCGTTTCCTCCTTCTCCCCCTCAGGCTGTCACTGTGGGTATACAAATACATTCTACATTACCTGGTTCTCAACAGCTGTGCAATTGTCTCACCTGACGCTGTTCCCATGCACCACTCCCACATGTCTCTCCCCTGCAGCCGAGCACAGCCCACGCCCCCCTCCACATACCCCCACCGCCCGATATAGGCCAGGAGCCATCCGGCCTAACCAACACCTGAGGCCGCACCTGCCCGCCGCCCAAGTGGTACCCCAGATACCGTACCTCCCTCCGTCCAACTGCACACTTCCCCGGGTTGGCGGTGAGCCCAGCCCGTCTCAGCGACTCGAGCACCGAGGCCACCTGCTGCCCATGCTCCGCCCAGCTGTTGCTGTGGATGATAACATCATCCAAATAGGCGGCAGCATATGCAGCGTGCGGCCACAGCACTCGGTCCATGAGTCGCTGGAACGTGGCCGGGGCCCCAAACAGCCCGAAGGGAAGTGTAACGAATTGGCACAAACCGTACAGTGGAGAAGGCCGTTTTCTCTCTGGACTCTGGAGACAAGGGAATCTGCCAGTAGCCCTTCGTCAAATCCAGTGTCGTGAAAAAGCGAGCAGTACCAAGCCGATCCAGCAGACTCAGCCTCCCTCCATGCTTTTAGGAGGTTGAGGATTGAGATTTGTGTTGCTCCTCCCCTGTCGGAACGCACAACCTCATAGTCAACATCGCCCACTCGCCGTGTGACCACAAAGGGCCCTTGCCACTTCGTGAGTAATTTGGAGCTGGAAGAAGGGAGCAATACAAGCACTTTTTCTCCCGGTGAAAATTGTCTCAATCTAGCCCCTCTGTTGTATAGGTGCTGTTGACGCTCCTGGGCCCTGAGCAAATTTTCCTGTGACAAACGCCCAAGTGAATGGAGCTTTGCTCTAAGGTCCAGGGCGTACTGAATTTCATTTTTGCTGGGGCTCGGACCTTCCTCCCAGTTTTCTTTAACTAGGTCCAGCACCCCTCGTGGTTTTCTGCCAAACAGCAGCTCAAAGGGAGAAAATCCCGTGGAGGCCTGGGGTACCTCCCGCACTGCAAACAACAGAGGGTCTAGCCACCTATCCCAATTACGCTCATCCTCGTGTATGAACGGCGCACATACCACATGTCCCTGTCGGTCGTGATCGCACCCCCACACATTGCCCCACCAAGCTATGAAACCCCGGCCAATCTGTACCCAAAATCAGGGGGTGCACCAGGTGGGAGCTAACCGCGGTCTTAACTCTATGCATTTTGCCCCTATACTTAATTTCCACTGGCACCACTGGATATCTGTGAACATCCCCATGCACACACCTTATATCCACCCATGCTGCCTCCACCAAAGCCCCGGGGCAAACCAGGTTCTGGTGGATTATGGACTGTGTGCAGCCCGAATCCACCATCGCCTGATGTACACCCCCTTGGATCCTTACCGGAACACTGTATGTCCCCCCTGAACCGGGGGAGGGTGCCAGAGGGCCGGCGACCCGGATCACCTGGCCGACCTCCATTAGTGGGCACTCACGACGGAAGTGTCCGGGCCACCCACACCTCCAACACTCCTGCCCTGGTGTCTGAGGAGCCCCCTGTGGGTCAGGAACAGCGCCCGTGGCAGCTGGAGTCTGTGGAGTAGAGAAAAAAGAGGGGGGGTTAGCGGGGTTGAGGTTGGGGTGCTGCCAGGGGGAGTGACTTCCTGCGGGGGGCCGGAGATGGGCGGGCGGTTGCTGGAGTCTGAGCCGCCGCGAGGATGATGGCCACGCCGAGGTCCGCTGGTCGGTGGCACCTCACCCACTCCGACGTCCGTGCTGGCAGCCCCTCCTGGAACTGCTCCAGCATGATCTGCTCCAGCATGCGCGCCTCCCCCTCGGACTCTCCCGGCTGTAGCCACCGGACCGCTGCGTCCTTCAGTTGTTGCGCGTAGACAAACGGGCGGCCCGATGGACCTAGTCTGGCGCTCCGGAACCGGCGTCTTCCGGGGAGAGCCCCAACCTCTCCAGGACCGCTCTCCTTATCCCCGCGAACGACCCCTGTGCTGCACCGGGCAGGCTCAGAGCAGCGGTCTGAGCCTCCCCGGACAGTAGGGGAAGCAGGCGGACCGCCCACTCTTCCTCCGGCCAGCCGCACGCCGCCGCTGTGGCCTGGAACATTTCGATGTATGCCTGGGGGTTGTCCGCGGCGGACATCCTCTGCAGCGTCAGCCCGGCTAGCAGCGACGGGGGAAACGGCGGCGGAGCGCTTGGACGGGCCAGCAGACTCTGCAGCACCTTGGTCTGCCTCTCCGCCTGCTCCTGCGTCACCGCCAACTGCCGCTGGTTCACTGCCGCTGGTTCACTGCCACCTGCTCCCGGTGCCGCGATCTCCCCCAGCATCTGGGCCAGCACAGCCACCGGCTGCAGCTGCTGTGGCTCGGACATGTCCCGACTGCCTGTGCCGGTCCCTGTTCAGGCGCCAAATGTAACACGATAGTGTTACGGGGTTCTCCCAGCACAGACAGGCAGGACACGAGACGGGTTGCAGTTTACGCAAAAGCTTCTTTATTGGTATTAGTTCAGTTTCGGTTTGTGTTGGTTTTTTCTCTCCGTCGCCGCCGTTTCCTCCTTCTCCCCCTCAGGCTGTCACTGTGGGTATACAAATACATTCTACATTACCTGGTTCTCAACAGCTGTGCAATTGTCTCACCTGACGCTGTTCCCGTGCACCACTCCCACACGTCTCTCCCCTGCAGCCGAGCGCAGCCCACGCCCCCCTCCACAGTCTGAATTTTAAAAAAGATCCCTTTCATATTACTAATAATGAATGAGAAGAAACACCATTTTCATTTGTTAAATATTTGTTACCCAAAAATGTATGAAATTCACGGAATCTCTTACATCCTTAACCTATTGTGAGTAGTGTATATCTTCTTAAGGATATATGCACTGTATGCCATTAATTACCAAAAAATGGCCATTAAAGCCCAGCATTTATTTGTTTCAATCACTTAACAGATCAGGAGTTTATTTGACCAGGCGGCAATTTGGGACAGGCGATTAATTCTTTAAAAAAACTTGCTCAGTAAAATTGGAAAATATGATAATTTACTCAAATTCTTTTATTACACCAGTATGACTATCATAACTAACTTTTTTCAAAATGTAGTTAAACATCTTGTGGCTGCTTCTCCCAAGTTTTCCTCTGCATATTTTAGCAAAAAAAGTTTGTCATATCATACTTATTTTTTCGCTGCACCCAAGCCATGGTGATTGACAATTGAGCAATATTACCAAAAAGGGTATTCCTTAACATCATTTGAGTATGACAGTGATGCAAAAAAAGGTGAAGAAGAAAAACATTCAGTCTCAGTGGTCACGCCTTCTTCCTGTAAAAATAAATTAGACTCAGTGTTTATTTGGAACTGGCGGTTATTTATCAAAATATACACTCACCGGGCCACTTTATTAGGCACACCTGATTGGAAAAACGTTGCCTGGTCTGATTAGTCTCCATTTCTGCTACGACATTCGGATGGTAGGGTCAGAATTTGGCGTCAACAACATGAAAGCATGGATCCATCCTGCCTTGTATCAACGGTTCAGGCTGGTGGTGGTGGTGGTGGTGGTGGAATGGTGTGGGGAATATTTTCTTGGCACTCTTTGGGCCCCTTGGTACCAATTGAGCATCGTTGCAACGCCACAGCCTACCTGAGTATTGTTGCTGAACATGTCCATCCCTTTATGACCACAATGTACCCAACTTCTGATGGCTACTTTCAGCAGGATAATGCGCCATGTCATAAAGCTGGAATCATCTCAGACTGATTTCTTTAACATGACACTGAGTTCACTGTACTCAAATGGCCTCCACAGTCACCAGATCTCAATCCAATAGAGCATCTTTGGGATGTGGTGGAACGGGAGATTCGCATCATGGATGTGCAGCCGACAAATCTGTGCCAACTGTGTGATGCCATCATGTCAATATGGACCAAACTCTCTGAGGAATGCTTCCAGCACCTTGTTGAATCTATGCCACGAAGAATTGAGGCAGTTCTGAAGGCAAAAGGGGGTCCAACCCGTTACTAGCATGGTGTACCTAATCAAGTGGCCGGTGAGTTTACACCTGCATCTGGTGTTTAAAGGGGACCCGGTGGTTAACTGAAACTGCATTATTTGGTATTTATGGTATATCCAACAAGTGAATATCAGCCAATATATTGGCCCAGCATAATGAATCCATTTTGAAGCAATCTAAGCCAGTCATAATGAATACAATTAATTTATTGTCATTGTAAGTGAACATAATAAAAAGCAGGCACACTCCACAAGAGGGGCTTAATAAAAGAAAATATAAACTTACTATGAAACACACACTTAACAATTCCCGTTATTCATTTGCAGACCATCCCTTTCACCACAGTCATATTCACAATAAATGGCAGGTAAACACAGCTGTTACCAATGATATTAAATCAGTTTTCCATTTTAGTCAAACAGAGTCAGGTGCTGCTATTGTGCACTTTGGCTGCCTGGAAAAGGCTTGGCTACACCAAATGCAACAGTACCTTAATTAGTATCATTGCTGTGTCTGTGTTTACCTACAATTCCATGTCAATATGGCTGCTGTGAAAAAAGTCTGCATTGAATCATTCAAAATGGATATTACACTGATAAATATATTGCGCCACAGTGCTTTGATGGTTCTGTAGCGCCTTCCGAAAGGAAGCAGGACAAACAGGTGATGACAGGCGGGATGAAGTGAACACTTTTTTAGATGCTAAATGCCCTCTGCAGGCAGAACAAATTCTTGACGTCCTCCAGGGCAGATAGATGTGTTGTCTGATATTCTGGGCTGTGTTGATGACTCTCTGCACAGAGTCACGTGCCACACAATGCACAGTGGGACTGTTTTAAAATGTAATGCATATGCTATGCACACTGTGCTTCATTATTGCATTGTGGTGTGTTTTTACTTAATGTTGAGAGCACTATAGAGAATTGAGACAAAAATGAAATGGTAGTGGGTAATTGCAGTGCAGTAGGTTTTTTTGGGATTGGGAGCAATTTTGGATGCCTCTTGTGGTTGTTTTCCAAGACAATATTAATATTTATATACCATAAATGACCAAATAATAACAGTTTCAATTAATTGCCAGGTCTCTTTTAAACACAGGGTGCAGGTGTATATTTTTGATAAATAACCACCAGTTCCAAATAAACCGGGCTAATTTATTTTTAAAAAATCATTGACGCTGCAGGTTTTTTTTCTGTTTTTTTGTTTTTTTTTTGCAAGCACCCTGGTCTTGACTGCATGTTGTACTCAAGTGATGTTAAAGAACACTCTATCAGGTAATGGGTTTTTTTTGTCAATCGTCATGGCTCCGGGGTAGTGAAAAAATAAAAAGTAGGATAAAAAATTCAAACTTTTTGTGGTAAAATATGTAGAGGAAAACTCTGGAGAAGCAGCTGCGAGACGTTTAACTACAGTACTGTTATCTGACTTTTGAAAAACATAAGTTTTATTTTATTTTCAATTGTTGTGTCACACATGAGAAACATGTGCATGGCTGCACAAAATGTATTAAAAACAGGCATGCTACAGTACACAAATCAGTTATACGGTACAGTAATATTCACATGGTAACACTTAGGGCTTTGACTTTTACCCAAAAATCATATTTGAAGTTTGTTTGTTTATTGATATTAATATTCAAATATTTAATTAATATTTTGACCATTAAATGCCTTCACTAAGACCAATATTGGTATCAAATTGAATTTATACATGGTCTGTCCACCAGGTGGCAGCATTATCAGTCTCAGCGGTTCCCAAACTTTTTTAGCCACACACCCCCATCTATATCCCAACCTGGTTGATGCACCCTCTATTTCCTACACCTTCCAAAAAACAGAACTAAATGTCTTAAGGCAGCATGTTTAATTCGGCTCAACCAGAGCACATCATCTAATGATCACATTAACAAAAGAGCGTAATGTCTCTACCTCTCTGCTTTACATGGTGGTGTATTCACCGCTCGCTGAGTTGTGTGTTACTGATAAATAACAAACAACATCAACAGCTGCTTCATCTGCTGTGTCCATGTTTTCAAACATCTTTTTTTTTCCTGCAACACGATGAATAACAGCGTGGAGTCTCTGCTTTAACCACATCTCCGCAAATGTGACGTGACTCCAGTGATCCGACTCAGCTGTGTGTGTCTGATGCAGGAATAAGACACCCCAAAAAAACAAAGTGTTAAACCGTCATGTCTAAACAGAGACAAGTTGTATAACGGGATGTTGAATATCCATTTACTATGACAAAACGATTGTTTAGATGTCTTTATTGTGTCGGAAAATCCCACTTTGAAAAAACTTTACTAAAAACTCTACAGACCGTCATCACGTTTTTTAGCTTGCGCACTCCCGAGTGGCCGCTGGGAATCCCTGGTCAATGTCAATAGACTGTGCACGAAAGGCATGTATGCGTGTATTAAAATTATTATTGAGCAAACAAACCATGTCAACAAACCGCTCTACTTTGATGGGCATAGGGGAAACCTTGTGAAGGAGATAGCATGGAGTCAATTCTGGCCTGCCTTGTCCCCGATCCTCCCCCTCCTCCTCCAGCTTGCCGAGATGTAGCGTTAACAGGTGCGCTCTCAAGTTGCTGGTCGTCGCATGGTATATGAGTTTGGCTCTACATATTTTACATATCACTTTGTCATTTTTAGTTATTTTCCCCTCTTGCTTTGGGAAGCCAAAGTACCGCCACACATTACTTTTTTAAATTATCAGGGGTGTAGATTTCCTCCTCCTCAGGCATCTGCAAAATGTACGAGAACAACTGTTTACAGGCAAACACATTTACAAAAAATCTGGTTCGAATATTAACAGCCTCCTTGTGTCACATATTCGCGCACGTTGTGGTTAGAAAATCATGTTTTATAATATTGTGATATTATTGCAAATGCAATTAAACGTTCAGCCCTAGTCAGTACCAGGGCTGGGTGATATGGCAATATACACTCACCGGCCACTTTATTAGGTACACCTGTCCAACTGCTCGTTACCCACTAATTTCTAATCAGCCAATCACATGGCGTCAACTCAGTGCATTTAGGCATGTAGACACGGTCAAGACAATCTCGTGCTGTTCAAACCGAGCATCAGTATGGGGAAGAAAGGTGATTTGAGTGACTTTGAACGTGGCATGGTTGTTGGTGCCAGAAGGGCTGGTCTGAGTATTTCAGAAACTGCTGATCTACTGGGATTTTCACGCACAACCATCTCTAGGGTTTACAGAGAATGGTCCGAAAAAGAAAAAATATCCAGTGAGTGGCAGTTCTGTGGGCGGAAATGCCTTGTTGATGCCAGAGGTCAGAGGAGAACAGCCAGACTGGTTCAAGCTGATAGAAAGGCAACAGTGACTCAAATAACCACCCGTTACAACCAAGGTAGGCAGAAGAGCATCTCTGAACGCACAGTACGTCGAACTTTGAGGCAGATGGGCTACAGCAGCAGAAGACCACGCCGGGTGCCACTCCTTTCAGTTAAGAACAGGAAACTGAGGCTACAATTTGCACAAGCTCATCGAAATTGGACAATAGAAGATTGGAAAAACGTTGCCTGGTCTGATGAGTCTCGATTTCTACTGCGGCATTCGGATGGTAGGGTCAGAATTTGCCGTCAACAACATGAAAGCATGGATCCATCCTGCCTTGTATCAACGGTTCAGGCTGGTGGTGGTGGTGTAATGGTGTGGGGAATATTTTCTTGGTACTCTTTAGGCCCCTTGGTACCAATTGAGCATCGTTGCAACGCCGTGCTGACCATGTCCATCCCTTTATGACCACAATGTACCCAACTTCTGATGGCTACTTTCAGCAGGATAATGCGCCATGTCATAAAGCTGGAATCATCTCAGACTGGTTTCTTGAACATGACAATGAGTTCACTGTACTCAAATGGCCTCCACAGTCACCAGATCTCAATCCAATAGAGCATCTTTGGGATGTGGTGGAACGGGAGATTCGCATCATGGATGTGCAGCCGACAAATCTGCGCCAACTGTGTGATGCCATCATGTCACATACACACATGTCTATGTCACAAAGAATTGAGGCAGTTCTGAAGGCAAAAGGGGGTCCAGCCCGTTACTAGCATGGTGTACCTAATAAAGTGGCCGGTGAGTGTATTTCCCCCATTTATTATTGAACATACATTTTTGTAACGGCAGGCTACATTCCTCACTTGTGGCCAGACGGTTTGACGGGAGACGGACAGGTCAGGTTTGTGGCCAAATCTACAACTCTCAACTGCAGGCGGCTCTCCACAGCACCCGCCTTGTGTTTGCCCAAGAAAAAAAGCCTGCATTATGAGGTTACATGTCAAGTCTAGACTACACTTTGGGGCTGGGATGCAGCATCTGTCTGCAAACTAGAAGACAGGAAGTGAGATGACAACAATCTTCAATATGAAGTGTATGGGTTGGGTACAGTTAATCTTAAAACCACAACCCTGATCACAAGACTTTCATTATGTTGTCCTTGATCGGCTCCTCTTAAATTTGTCTAGCCTGTCTCACAACACTCAATATCCTTTAGTGATAACAGCGGAGAATGTAGGTCAAGAGATATTTACATTTTTTAGTAGAATTTATATTGGAATATATTTTTAGACATGTTTTCAAAGAAACATCTTTGGTAAGCTACATCTGAAGGGACAAATGCACTACAAACGGTGAAATGCTGCAAACACAAAAATAATGCAACAAATGCAAAACCAAAACCACACAAACGCATTGAACAAATGCAACAAAAAAAGTGCAGGATAAAAGTGCTGCTATCACAGAAATAAAACAGAAGCAAAGACTTACAAACCCACACAACACATGAAACAAAAATGCTGTAAATATAAAAAAAAAAACACTCCGTAAAACAACTAAATTAAATATACACACTGTAAAAACTAATACCTTAAATTAACTTACTAAAAGTGACGTAAAAGATTACGAAAATCTTTTAGAGTTGAGACAACTTTAAGGATTTTTAAGTAGAATGAACACCATATTACTTTAGATGAACTCATAAAAATCAAGCTAATTTAAACCAATACTACTGATAAAACCTTGTTGGATAAACTTATTAAATTAAATTAATCCAAAAAGGCATTATCAGTAGTATTAGTAGCAGCAATATGATTTTTATGAATTCATGTAAAGTAACATGATTGTGTTTTTTCTACTTACTTCTACTTTCTACTATACTGCATTAATTTTTGTATAAGTTATCATTACTCTCAAGCACTCCTACATTTAACATAAATTGATTTTCCTGGCAATAGTAACCATTTCAAATTAAGAACAACAAGATGAAAAGACATTTCAATTATTTATTAAACCTTTATTATTCTATTATAAACATGGCCATAAATGCACAAAAGTAAAACTATAAAAGCATGTGGTAATAATTGTAAAAAAATAAAAGTGTAAAAAAAAAAATATGGTCCTAAATGCAATTAAATAAAAAAAATCCTCAATATGGCTGTAAATTAGGGGTGTAAATCTATTACCAAGAAAAGGATCCGATTCAAATCTCGATTCACAGGCTACGATCCGATTCAGGGACGATTCATTAAAACAAGTAAAAGATTCGGTACGATTCGGTTCAGTTCGATTCAATACAAATTGACAATATAACCCCATACATATGTAATTTCACCTTTTGTTTCCAAGAAATAATACACCAGGCCTATTCAACATGAATGTAATCCTTATAATGTACCTGGGATGATAATGAATACTGAAATGCAAAACTGGCAGGTTTGCCAAACTGCTTCCTTCAGTAATACGCCTATATTTCGTCTGCTGTTCATTGAAGACTCTGGTTTGTAAAGGGGTGTTGACACCGGACTCAATTGACGCGATTTTTTTTGCACGATGGACGCAATTGGATGTGATTTTGAAATTAAAATTTGTCGAGCTGTTTTGCGAAAATTCGCCAGATTGCGTCATCGCGTCCCCGTCTGTTTTGTTTTCTCTCATCATCCGTGTGTGTGATCACCACTGTATTGTACAGCTCTGAAAGTCCGAAGCTCCGCCGTCATTTTTGGGTACGTGATCCCCTCTGGAGGTGCACAGAGCTCGGCTGGTTTCTACCGGAGCTCCATTGAAGTCCGTTGAAAAGTAAAAAACTGGCGATAAGTGAATTTCTTGTTGTCATGGAGACATGAAGCGAATTCGCAGGATGAATCTCAACGCTGAACCAATCAGCGTTGAGATTCATCCTGCGAATCGCCTGAAAAGTTCAATATTTTCAACTTGATGCGACAGGCGAATTTCGCGTTGTGAAGCGAGATTTTTCGCCACTTCGCATCCATCGTGTCAGGAAATCGCGTCCGTCGCACCATGAAAAATCGGGTCTTCCCATTGACTTAACATGTAATCGCGTCGCGCTGTCGCGCGAGTTTTTGTCCGGTGTGAACACCCCTTTAGACGTGATTCCTCAATTCCCAGTCTGGGGAATATGGTGCGCCGTACTCGTCACATACGAGTTGGTTGCACACAAAGTCCACGCATCGGTGGTGATTGCCACTTTCTCTGCTTGGGAAAGTTCCTGTTTAACTTCATTCTTTAAATTCCTGTACATTTCAGTGACACACTTCTCAGAAAAATGCTTCTCAAACGGTATCTTGTACCATGGCTCGAGTGTTTTTATCATCTCCCGAAAGCCGTCACTTTCAACAACACTATATGGCCGTAAATCTTTGGCAATGAATCGAGCGATAGATGCCGTTACTGCCTTGGATCTTGTCGAGTTGTGACATGATTGCGGCTGGAAAAACTCTTGCATTTTTTTTGTGTTTGTCCGGCGCTTTTGTCTGTGCTCTTTGGGTTAGCTGTGCTAGCCGCGCCAGCATCCTGCTCACCTGCGTCTGCCCCGCCGTGTCGTCTCACCAGGTAGTTGCTCAGATTTGTTGTGCTCCCTGTGTATTTGATAGTGGCTCTGCAGAGTTTGCAAGTTGCCTGGCTTTTGTCGAGCTTTCCATTTTTCTTTAAAAATCCAAACGATATCCATACTTGCAGCTGAGGAGCGCCAAATATTTGGTCCGCATCATCCGCTGTATTACTGCCCGCTCTATGCAGCCGACGTCATGGGTTAAACGTCAACATTGAAATCTCGTGAGAGTTCATACCACGCTTAGCCAAAGAGCCGAGCACAACAACGGCAGACTCGGGAAACTAATTTGCGGCCGTAAACCCAGGCCATCAGTGCATTTTAACCGATTCAGGGCTCCATCGACCGATGCACTCGGATCTCATACGCTACAGACCGATAACCGATTCAAATCGGTTTATCTTTACACCACTACTGTAAATGTAATTGAAAATAAAAAAATCATACCATGAATGTGGCCTTTACTCTTAGTGTCTTTTTTCTCCTTCCTTCCTCCCTAAATTTTGTTTTCCCACTTCCCCTCCTCTTTTCTTTTCTTCCTCCTTTGTTTACATTCTGTTCCTCCTTCCCCCTCAGTCAATCTTTCCCCCTCCTTAATTCCTCCAGCCATCCTCCTTTGTTCATTCCTTCTTTCCTCCCCCCTTCAATCATTTTTTCTTCCTCCACCTTCCTTTCTTTTCTCTTCCTCCCTTTCCTAGATTTGTTCTTCCTTTTCCTTCCACCTCCTTCCTCACTTCCTTCTTTCCTCCCTACTTCTTTATTTCCTCTCTATCCCTTTCTGCTTCCCTTTCTCCTTCTACCTTCTGTCTTCCTAATTCTCCTTCCTCCTGCTAGCTTCCATCTTTCCCTACTTTTTTTGCACTTTTCCTCCTTGAGGAAAAAAAACATCAATGTGGAAATATTAAGAACAGATTTAAAAACATTAAACAAGCCTGCTAGTGTGTGAACATTGCAGGATGTATTTAACTTGCCTTACACTAAGAATTCATTTTCTTTAGTGTTAGACATGTCATGATAATTTAAGACAACCCGGTGTACCTCAATGATGGCTTAGGGCACATGATATGCCAAGTAAAAGTTTCTGATGGAATGTGTGCACCAGTTTTGAAGGATATTTGAGCTCCAGGGCATAGATGTGTCCAAACAGCAGAGGGTGGGTCTTCTAAACCTCTGATGACTGGATGTCCATCAATGATGATGCCAACAGTATCTGCCTGATGGCACATGTGTATCTTCATGGGGCAATGACTGAGCTCAGCATGTATCCCATTTTCATGAGGAGGGGAGAGGGGATGAGACACACCCAAACTGACAGATAAATGTATTGGAGTACAAGTGCAATATTTCCCTCTTGAGATGTAGTCCAAGTATAAAGCAACATCACACATAAATACTCCAAGTTAAGTACATATGTACTCAAGTACAGGCCTACAGTAAATGTTACTGACCACGACTACTGCAATGAAAAATTCTATTGTTTTTCCCTCTTACCTGGACGAGTTCCAGCATCTGAGCCTTGATTCTTTGGCCAACAACTTCTCCCTTTGTATGGAACAGTGACAACATCTTTGGTGTGTTTGTCTAACTGTGAGAAGAACATCGGCTCATGTGCTGTCATTAATTCTGCGGAACTCCTCACTGATCTGTAAGCGAAAGGATGCCATCTTTGTCACATAATGAAAGGGATAGGTTTATATTCTTATTTAACCCTCCTGCTGTCTTCCTGGGTCCAATTGACCTCGCCTGTTTTGACTGTTCCTTCTTTCTTTCCTTGCCTCCTTCCTTCCTTGTTTTTATCCTCCTTTCCTCCTTACCCTCCCTCCCTTGCTCTCTCCCTTCCTCAATTTTGTTTTTTACTGTTTTTCCTTCCTTCTCCTTTCGTTTCCATTCTGTTCCCTCTTCTCCTCTCCCTCTTTCCTTCTTCCTTTCTTTCCTCCCTTTCTTCATCCATCCCTCCTTTCCTTTTTTCCACTGTCTTTAATTTTTCTTCCCTCTTCCCCTCCTTCATTAATTTATGCTTTTATTCACACATCTATTGTGTGAATAAAAGCGCGTGTGTGTGTGTGTGTGTGTTCCTCTTACAGTATCTGTGTGTACCTGTGTAGTTTGAAGAGTCCATATGTTCTTGATTATCCAAGAAATACAAAGAAAAGATGTTAGAGTATAGTTGAAGAGTTTTTGCAGGCAATAATAGTACATGTTATTACTTACCCTCATTGGCTCAATGAGTGACAGAGTGAGCAGGAGTTGGGGGACCTTGTATAGCGAGAAATGCAGGCACAAACAATTCCATGAAGCTGAAAATTAATTTAAAAATTATTTTCAGATCATTTCTCAGTAGTTACATTTTAAAGCATGAATAAAGCAGCATACAAATTATTGCTGTTGAATGTTAATTAAATAACTAACTTTGCTCTTTATTTAACAAAGTTAATAACATACATAACAACAACATAGCAATACAACAAATCTGGGTTTAATAAATGCATTGTGTATCTAAAAAATTAATTGTGATAATTTTATTATTGTCCAAAATATTTGTAATAATTTTTTCCAGAATCGAGCAGCACTAGTATAAGTATATTTTTAATCAATTAATTTACCATTGTGTCTACAATTAATTATTCTTTTGTACAGGGCATATGTCAGAGGCGGCGTACGGTATACGTGAATATATCTATGCAGTTAGCTGCAACACGTGTAAAAGGTAGCTAGACAAAGTGTGTAAAGTGTGTTTAGCTTATCTAACGTTAGCAGCAAAACGGGACCTCATAAATTAAAGTTACAAGTCACATATTACTAATCATTCAGATTAGATTCAAATTGCTGAACTTACCGTTTTTTCCAAAGAAGAAATGTGTTCCGCAAGCAGACAAAAGTTCAGTGTTGTCTTGTCTTGTCTTGCTGCTGCTGCCGACACGTGGTGCAAGTGCTAGCTTCAGGGACAGTCCGTAAACTCAGTAAACTCGACTTATTTTCTCACTTAAGGACTGCAATGAATTTTCTCTGTTAACTCACATTCATTATCTTTCATGTACTTAATCACATAGTCAAAATTACTCAAATATACCGTGTCCATAGTAATTACAATAAGTTGTTATATTTATATTTTTACATTTTAAGTAAAATTAAAGTATTTTGATACTTTTTATCACAAAAAAAGTAAATTACAAGCATTTAAAATATATAAAATCTACAGGATGGATGTAACATTTTTAACAGTGCAGGCCATTTCAGTTGCACAAAAATAGCTGCTTTGGTGCTGTCCTGGGTGAACTTTTTTGACTTTTAAAAATATGTTGGCCACGGACGGAGTGACCAGCTTTTCTTTTAGCTGCTGCAGCGTCTCTCGTACTCATGTTGTGCGTCATACACCACTATTTGACCTAGGTTTTGACTCACTCCACCGAAGGTCGAATGTGGGTTTTTTGTGATGTCCCGCCGAATATATTCAGTTCTCGAATATTTGAAAATTGTAGCCATTGTTATGCTAGTGTACATCTGTGTTGTGTCAAATAGGGCTGCATCTAACAACTACACAGATTAATTGTTTACTCAATTAATTGTTTGGTTCATAAAATGGTGTAAAATGACAATCACTAAACCTGAATGTCTTTTTTTTTTTTTTGTCCAGAGCAACATAACACAACCCAAAGATCAGTTTACTATTATAGAAGACTAAAGAAACCAGAAAATACATGTTTGAGAAGCTAGAACCATAGAATTTGGACATTCTCTTTTTTAAAATGACCCAAATCAATTAATTCGTTATTAGAATAGTTGGTAATTAATCTAAAAGTTGGCAACTAATTGACTTATCCTTGCAGCTCTAGTTTCGCAATAGCATCTTGACAGTTTTTATTAAATATAGTGTCTAGCCTTGAGTATAGTGTTATACACAGCTAATTAAAAAAAAAACATCTAATTCAGAATAGACCCTGTTGAAATTGGCTGTGTAATTCAGCAAATTTCAACACAGTCTAACTCTTGATAACGAACTCACTTTGAGTAAGTAGTTCAATTTTATAAAGCACCTTAAAAATGACATTTTACCTGCATTGCTTGTATTCGATTTTTTTTTTAATTAAAGCAAATTGGCTGATTATTTATGCTCCCAAATTATATAATATAGGTAGGTATATCTATACAAACCCGATTAAAATGCTAAACAAATTACAAACTCACTGCAATTGTGAGCCCTATGGATCATATTTGCCTCATTGATTTTCATAATCAATAGTTTGTTTTTCTGCAGTTTTATTTTTGTTGTATATAATTATAAGGGCTACATTTCTTGGAACAGAATATGTTTAGCTTTCTGCTTCACAGCAGCATTTTATGTAAAGTACAATAATAGTATGTTGTGCTGTAATACAGCATGCATTCCATATGCTACATATATACTGTATATAAATTCTAAATTTTCATCACACTGCATCACGCCAACAATTGTGGTTGTAAAAGTACTTTTCTCTGTCTACTTTGTGAAGGATGATGTAACCTGTGTTATGGTTGAAATGGATGATGGTAGCTAAATCCACACAAATATGAGAATGGAGAAATGATTGACTCAAATTACAGATGCATATTTTTTTTCCCATTTTTGTCCTTTTCCAAATAAAATGGTAGGGATGAATAATTACTTGAAATTTGCAATTTGCAATATGGCTTGCTGCAATTTTCAAATCATGGGATGTTCAATAGTTGTTTAATGTGAAACGTGTGTCAAAATACCCTTCAGAATTAAATTATTTTCCCTCTGTAGAGATGTCTGAGCTTACACGTCATATTCTACAGACCTAAAAAAAATCGTTGTTTGTCCGAATCCCTGCAGATATCACACCATGATCCATGATTTTAATGTTTTTCACTGAGAATGATGTAAAATTTCCTCAAATATCATCTGTCAAAATAATCGCGATTAGTCATTGTTTTTTGAAAATCTTTCAACCCTACATGGTGTTATAGAACACGTTTCTGATTTCAGGCTAATGGTTTGTCTGCTAAATGCACAATTCAGAAGGAGAACCGTCTTTATCTCAGAGAAGGGGATGTTTGCACAATTCTACACAGCTAAACAATTCCAAGGTTATTTGCTGCTCAGGTTTCTTTTGTAATCTAAGTTTAAGTAGATTTATGTAGCACCAGGTCTGTTTTGGGTCACTGTATTTTGTTCTCAATTAGAAATCATAAATGTGCTGTATTAAAAATGCTGTATTTCACCAGTTGCCTTGGCCACTCTTAGTATTGTTGAAATAATAATAAAATTACTCTTAAGTACTGAAAAAGAGCCAGTGAGAGTATAAACCAGATCAATAACGGTATAAGAGAAAAACCTTATATCTGTCGATACAGCAGTTTAGTGGCTCTAACCTGACTTTGGTTCAAATCTATTCAACATAAGCCTTATTTTACTAATGTCATTTGTGTTTTTTTTTTGTTTTTTTTTTTTCATTTTTATGGCCACAGTGCGATCACTCACAAAAATGTGAAGAATTATTTCAGGCCATAGTGCTTACATGTTAAGAAAAAAAATAGTTTGTTTTGTTTTTAAGTAAGTTTTTGTTTAAAATGTAAAAACAGACATCAGAAACAAAATTTGGAGTAAACGTTTATAACTAATTATAACTGTTTTAACTAGTTAATAGACTTAACAGTTGTCAGTTTAAGGTTTATAATTGTGCCTATTGTGGCTATTATAGATAGCCAATAGATAACTTACAGGCTGTTAGTTAACAAGTTATAAATTACCTGTTAATTGTATGTTAATGATTTATAACTATACCTATAAATTAGTAATAGATCATGATCAAGCTCTTAGTGAATTACTTAGCAATGACTTAGGAATCAGTTCTTCTTCTTCTTCTCTTTTCGGCTTTTCCCTTCAGGGGTCGCCACAGCGAATCAGTTGCCTCCATCTAAGCCTGTCTCCGGCATCCTCTTCTCTCACACCAACCACTTTCATGTCTTCATTCACTACATCTATAAACCTCCTCTTTGGTCTTCCTCTAGACCTCCTGCCTGGCAGTTCAAAACTCAGCATCCTTCTACCTATATATTGACTATCTCTCCTCTGGACATGTCCGAACCATCTCAATCTGGCCTCTCTGACTTTATCTCCAAATCCTCTAACATGTGCTGCCCCTCTGATGTACTCATTCCTGACCCTATCCATCCTGGTCACTCCCAAAGAGAACCTCAACATCTTCATCTCTGCTACCTCCAGCTCTGCCTCCTGTCTTTTCCTCAGTGGCACTGTCTCTAGACCGAACAGCATCGCTGGTCTCACCACAGTCTTGTACACCTTTCCTTTCATTTTAGCTGAGACTCTTTTATCACACATCACACCTGACACTTTTCTCCACCCGTTCCAGCCTGCCTGCACACGCTTCTTCACCTCTTTTCCACACTCACCATTGTTCTGGACTGTTGACCCTAAGTACTTAAAATCTTCCACCTTCTTTATCTCTTCTCCCTGTAACCTCACTCTTCCACTTGGGTCCCGCTCATTCACACACATATACTCTGTCTTGCTGCGGCTAGCCTTCATTCCTCTCCTTTCCAGGGCAAACCTCCAACACTCTAGCTTCTCCTCTACCTGTTCCCTACTCTCACTACAGATAACAATGTCATCTGCAAACATCATAGTCCATGGAGATTCCTGTCTGACCTCGTCTGTCAGCCTGTCCATCACCATAGCGAACAAGAAAGGGCTCAGAGCTGATCCCTGATGCAGTCCTACCTCCACCTTGAACTCCTCTGTCACACCTACCGCACACCTCACCACTGTCTTGCTGTCCTCATACATGTCCTGCACTGCTCTAACATACTTCTCTGCCACTCCAGACTTCCTCATACAATACCACAGTTCCTCTCTGGGCACCCTGTCATAAGCTTTCTCCAGGTCTACAAAGACACAATGCATCTCTTTCTGACCTTCTCTGTACTTCTCTATCAACATCCTCAAAGCAAATATTGCATCTGTAGTACTCTTTTTTTGGCATGAAACCATACTGCTGCTCACAAATGCTTACTTCTGCCCTTAGTCTAGCTTCAACTACTCGTTCCCATAGCTTCATTGTATGGCTCATCAGCTTTATGCCTCTGTAGTTACCACAACTCTGCACATCTCCCTTGTTCTTAAAAATGGGCACCAGCACGCTTCGCCTCCATTCCTCAGGCATCTTCTCACTATCTAGGATCGTGTTAAACAACCCAGTCAGAAACTCTACGGCTACCTCTCCAAGACACTTCCATACCTCCACAGGTATATCATCAGGACCGAGTGCCTTTCCACTCTTCATTCTCTTCAGTGCCCTCCTCACTTCATCCTACCTGTCTCTCTGATCACATTAGCTGTAGTTGTCCAGTCAACTGGAAGTATCTTCTGGCCATCCAGAGCCTGTCTTAACTCCTTCCTAAAAGCCATACAACATGCTTCCTTTTTCAGCTTCCACCATTTTATCCTCTGCTCTGTCTTTGCCTTCTTCATCTTCTTCACAACCAGAGTCATCCTACACACCACCATCCTATGCTGTCTGGCTACACTCTCACCTGCCACTACTTTGCAGTCACTGATCTCCTTGAGATTACACAGTCTACATAAGATGTAGTCTACCTGTGTACTCCTACCTCCACTCTTATAGGTCACCCTATGTTCATGCCTCTTCTGGAAGAAAGTATTCACTACAGCCATTTCCATCCTTTTTGCAAAGTCAACCACCAACTGTCCTTCTGCGTTCCTCTCCTGAATACCAAACCTGCCCATCACCTCTTCATCATCTCTGTTTCTCATGTTCCGCATCTCTGTCCATTTCTCTTTGTATTGACGCCATGATAAAACAATTTGAACCCTGCTCTAAACTTCTAGCCTTGCTACCTTTCCACCTGGTTTCCTGGACACACAGTATATCTACCTTCCTTCTCTGCATCATGTCAACCAACTCTCTACCTTTTCCTGTCATAGTTCCAACATTCAAAGTCCCCACTCTCAGCCCTAGACTTTTGGTGTTTCTCCTCTCTCTTCCTACGAACACACCTTCCCCCTCTCCTTCTCCCACGAACAGTAGTCAAATTTCCACCGGCACCCTGTAGGTGAACGGCACCGGTGGCGGTCGTTGTTGACCCGGGCCTCGACCGATCCGGTATGGAAGTCATAGGTTTGATTTGCATGTTTGATTCGGCAAAAGTTTTACATCGGATGCCTTTCCTGACACAACCCTCTGTATTTATCCGGGCTTGGGACCGGCACAATAAGGCACTGGCTTGTACCCCCTTGCAGCTACATTACTTAGGAATCAGTTATTAGTTTTAATATGTTGTATATTTATATATGTTATACTGAGGTTATTCTGAAGTTGCAGCTATTCCCCATTTATTAACTATTAGTACATGAGGATAAGTTGCACAAAGTAACATATAGATTAACAATTAACTAATTTTATTTCACCTTCATTTAACCTTGAGGTCAAATGATCTCTTTTTCAAGCAATGCCTGACCAAATTAATATTTAACAAGTCATTAGTAATTCACTTATAGCTTGCCCATGTTAATTACTAATTTCTAAGGTATAGTTATAAATCATTAACATACAGTTAACAAATCATTTAGAACCCATTAACTAACAGCTTGCAAATCTATTGGCTATCAATACGGCACAGTTATAAATCCTTTAACTGTTAACAAATCATTTCAAATCATAATTGACAGTTTATTGTCTATTTATCTGTAAGGCATTGTTATAAATCCTTAACAAATGGTTAACAAACACTTAATCCTAAATTGAACTCAGTTATATATATGGATAGTTGTTATAAAGTGTTGCCAAAAATGGAAAACACCAAATTTTGGTAAAATTAAAAAGGTGATATGTTTTTGTTGTTTTTTTTAATCTCTTCCTATAATGTCATTTTTGTATATTTCTCATCTCTTCAGGGCGTACTCCCTAGTTGACTCCAGCCAGGTGTCCACCTTCCTCATCTCCATCCTCCTCATTGTCTATGGCAGCTTCAGGTGAGTCTTACTAAATAAATAATCTCCTGTCAGGAGCATAGTGAACAGGGACTTTTGCATGATATACTTCCTTAAATATGTAAACTCTCCTACCCAATATAGAACTAAAGAACTGGTTTGGTTTCATATGCTTTGGCCCTATAACATCAGGTTTTGTTTTCTCAGTTTAGTCTGAGGCCACAAGAATATGAATACCTAAAGAAAACATATTTGCTTTGGTATGTTATGGTAAATATGCGACATCCATTCAAATGATTTATGTACCCATTTCCCAGGGTTCAATCAGGGTTCCTACAGGTTCTTAAAAAGTATTAAAAGCATTGAATTTATGAATTTGGAAATAATACCTTTTAAAAAGACTTGAATTTTGATATCTGGCTCTTGACATTTTTGTAGTATGCAACTTCACTGTATTACTACAGGTTTAGTGAAAAATCATTTTATATGGACACAGTACACACTCAATACCTAAAAATGGACACTAGAAATAAATTAATAGACTTGTTATCATTCTGTTTTCTGTAGCACATCATATTCCCAATGCCCTAACTACTACAGCTGAGGTTTTAGGAAAAAAAAAATATTAACATTTTTTTAAGTTTACATAATTTGTTTTGAAAAGACTTTAATCTAACTTGAAGAAACCTGTGGGAAGCCTGACGATTGCCAATATGCCAGAAAGCATTTGTTTTAGATGAAGCCTCATTAGCTTGTAAATGGCTCAATGGAGTTTTTTTTTTCTATGTTTGGATTGATTTTTTGCACATCCATTCACTATTGATTAAGATAGGGAATCAATCAATCTTCTTATTAACTGTATCTATTGACACAAATCCGTCATGCAGATATACGTAAAGAGGCACAGAGGTCAATATGACACTTCATCCACACTTCATGTTGCAGGAGAAAACCCATCAGGGCTCAGATCCATTATGGTTGTTGGGTGGATTTTTAGTTATTATTGGAAGTCGAGACTAATGGTATCAAATCGCACTAATCTCATTGTAGTCTGTGGCTGTAGCTATCGGGAGAAAAAATCATTTGCAGCATGATGTTGAAGACTCTCATTGTGGCAGTCTCGCTGCCCCTGTGGGTTCCCCCGGCACTGAACAGACTGACAACAAGTCCAGTTGTTTCTTTGAATGTTACTTTTTCTTTATTGTGCACACTGGCCTGCACGCACACACCCACACACACACATACGCACACACTCCGCCAACAGGCCCACTGCAGCCGATCGCAGGCCCGACACGCTGCCGTCTGCTGGGTCTGCTCCGTGTCTTCTTCTGCCCTCCGGGTCCAGCCTGCTGCTGTGTTTTTAAAGAGAAGGTGAGAGTGATTAGCACACCTGCACCCAACTGCCCAATCACTCTCACCTGGCGCTGCTCCCCTGAGCCCTCCCCACACCTCTCTTCCACAGCTGATGCACCACGCCCCCCTCCGCATATCTCCACCGCCCGACTTAGGCCGGGGAGCCATCCGGCCTAACCTACTCCCCACAGCCATCTGCGCCCCCAGCCTATGGATCACTGTGAACTTAAATGGCTGTAAAGCTAGATACCACCGTGTGATCCGGGCATTGGCATCCTTCATGCGGTGGAGCCACTGAAGGGGAGCGTGGTCCGAGCAGAGGGTGAATGGGCACCCCAGCAGGTAATACCGCAGTGCATCGACCACCCACCGGATGGCCAGGCACTCCCTCTCCACCGTGCTGTACCTGGCCTCCCTCTCCGACAGCTTGTGGCTGATGTAAAGCACTGGGCGGTCGACACCCCGCTCCCGCTGGGACAGAACGGCCCCCAGCCCTCTGCCCGACGCATCAGTCTGCAGGACAAAAGGGAGAGAGAAGTTAGGTGTGTGTAGAAGAGGCTCCCCACAGAGGGCCAGCCCCAAAAACCGCCGCACCTCTTTTTTGGTCTTGGGCCTTGGGCAGGCTGCAATCGCTGCTGTCTTGTCTACCTGTGGACACACCTGCACACCGCCTGCACATATGGTGTTGAATAAGGCTTGTGCGTCCTGGCAGGGGGGAAAACACATCAGCGTAGCGCTGCTGCAACCTGGCAATGTCTGCTCCCTGGGACGGTGAGAGATGGTCTTCACAATAGAGCGGGGCAAAATTGGTCGATTTTGGTACCTCGGGCCCCAACTCATCTCTCTCTCTAATTGTCGTCACCAGGGAAACAGGTTCCACCTCTCCAAGCTTTAAGGAGGTTGAGGTGATAAATCTGTGTTGCCCCTCCCCTGTCAGATTGGTCAAGCTCATAATCAATGTCTCCCACTCGCCATGTGACCACAAAGGCCACTTGGCGAGAAATTTGGAGTTGGAAGATGGGAGCAATACAAACATTTTATATCCCGGTGAAAATTGTCTTATCCTCTGTTGTATAGCCACTGCTGACGTTCCTGGGACCGGAGCAAATTCTCACGTGATAACTGCCCTAGTGTGTGGAGTTTTGCTCTCAGGTCCAGGACGTACTGAACTTCGTTCTTACTTGGGCTGGGACTGTCCTCCCAGCTTTCTTTAACCAGGTCCAGAACCCCCCATGGTTTTACCGAACAGCAGCTCAAAGGGAGAAAATCCCGTTGAGGCCTGGGGTACCTCACGCACTGCAAACAACAGAGTATGTAGCCATTTATCCCAATTATGATTATCATCGTGCACAAACTTATAGATCATGGACTTCAAAGTCTTGCGAGGTGCCGGGCTGGGACAGCCGGAGGACACTGGTCGCGCCTCTGATGTCTGGCCCCGGGAGAGGACGGCCAGATGGTCCTCCGCGAGGGTGACGGCAGCGCACCCATTCCAGGGTGCCCGCCTGCAGCCCCTCCACGAACTGCTCCAGGATTATTTGGTCCATTATTCGTCCCTCGCCTGCGGTCTCCCCCGGCTGCATCCATCTGTAGGCCGCATCCCTCAGCTGCTGGGCGTGGATAAACGGGCGGTCGGTGGGCCCCAACTTGGCCCCTCAGAACCTCCGCCGGTGGTCCTCTGCTGAATACCCCAGTCGGTCGAGGACAGCCCTCTTCACGGCCCGGTATTGTCCCCGAGAGGAGGCAGGCAGGCTGAGCGCTGCTGTCTGCGCATCCCCCACCAGCAGTGGCAGCAGGCGCACGGCCCACTCTGCCTCCAGCCATCTGCACGCCGCTGCCGTCGCCTCGAACATTTACAGGAAGGATTGGGCGTCGTCCCTCTCGGTCATCCGCTGCAGTGTCACGTCGGAGAGCGGGGGACTCGGTGATGTTGTCCCCGACCGAGCCAACATAGCCTGCAGCAGCTGCGTCTGCCCCTCAACCTGCCGCTGAAGCGTCGAGAGCTGTTGCCTGCTGGCCGCTGCCTGGTCCCGGCTCATCGCGGCGACCTCCGCCAAGATCTGGGCCAGCGCCGTTACTGGCTGGACCTGCTGTGGATCAGACATGTTCTCCGTGCTGGGTTCGTTTGGGCGCCAAATGTGGCAGTCTCGCTGCCCCCGTGTGCTCCCCCGGCACTGAACAGACTGACAACAAGTCCAGTTGTTTCTTTGAATGTTCCTTTTTCTTTATTGTGCACACTGGCGTCCTAGTAAGACATAACAGCGAGCCAGCCACATATAATACCAGCTAAATGACATTCAACCTAATTCACTTCATTATATACACCTGTGATTTTCTTAATGTGACATGTAAAAATGCAGGAAAAATCTTGAAGGGTGGAAATGTGCATGTCACCTTACTTTTTACGAACATATTTTATTTACACACACACACATTACGCTCGGGGTGCAATACACAACATCATCCAGTGAGGGTCCTTGGGCAAGAGGCTTAATGATGCAAGGACTACCTTGATAATACGAGAGCACAAGCCAATAGAGTCACACCAGCTTGGACGTCGCCCAGGTCAACAAGGTCGTCAGGAGTCAGGTGCTAGGGAACCAGGGATCCGATGAGAAGTGGGAAACTGGAACAAAAAATAGGTTGATAAGATGCTGCACTACTGACAATACCTACAGAAACCATCATTGAGACAAATAAGCTGATACACACTACAGCAACAGTAATCATTGAGATGCTTGGATACAAGATGGACTCAGGACATAATAGGCAGCACCCACCATGCCAGATACAGTTAGAGGCCAAGATAATGGCAACTCAGATAGAAATGAGCCAGCTAGCAGAGCTACAGAAAGGCAACATGGTGAATATAGGGGCATCCAAGAAATATGAGCCCTCCATACCAGAAGCACTTGAAACTGCCAAACAGAGATTAACAGCTATGGCCACCAGACTGAAGCAATACACCAAAGAGGCCAGGAGAATAAACAACTGTTCTTCACAGAACAACTAGTCGGACCCACCAAGAGCTAAAGTGGAACAATACTCAAAAAGAATATGGAAAAGAGAGGCATCACACAACTCAGATGCTCAATGGCTAGTGGACCTAAGAGCTGTTAAATATGAAGAGCTGGACATCACAGTGTCCTGATATGATCAATGCTTACTGGCTGAAGAAGCTAACTACACTCCATGAACACCTAGCAGCACAGATGAACCGCCTGCTGAGCCAGAGTGGCTAACCCAGGGCAGGACAGTCCCGATCCTGAAGGACCCCCAACAGGGACCCATCCCATTAAACTACCAGGCAATAACCTAGCTCTGCACAACATGGAAGACCCTGTCAGGCATCATTGTGGCTAAGATGAGTAAGGATGTGGCTCAATACATGAGCGGAGCTCAAAAGGGAATTGGTAGAAACACCAAAGGAGCCAAGTGTGGGCGGATGGTCTCAAAGAGAGGCAAGATGATCAGAACTGAAGGGGTCAACCTACCAGAGGGCCACATAGATATCCAAGACAGCTACAAGTACCTTGTTGTCCCACAAGCTAATTGAAACAAAGAGGAGGCCGCAAGGAAGTCAGCCGCAACGAATTACCTCCAGAGAGTAAGGCAAGTCCTGAAAACTCTGCTGAATGGCAAGAACAAGATCAGAGCCCTCAATATGTAGGCTGGGATCATAAGATGGCCAAAGGAGGAAATAGAAGCCACTGATAACAAGACAAGAAAGCTCCTTACCATGCACAGAGGGTTCCGCCCCAAATCCAGCACCCTGAGACTGTATGCTAAGTGAAAAGGGGGAGGCTAGAGGCCTCGTGACCATCAAGGATCCAGGATGAAAAATCAAACATCCAAGAATTCATCAAGAAAATGGCCACTAAGGATGAACTGCTAAGTAAATCTCTCAGGCAGCAGAAACCCAATGAGAGCACAGAGGAAGAGGAGCAGACATCTTGGAGGGATAAGCACATACATGGAATGTGCCACCATCAATTTGAAGAAGTGGCTGACATGACTGAAATGACCTACCAGGGGCTGGAAAAGGCTGGACATACAGACAGCACAGAGGCACTAATTATGGCAGCTCAAGAACAGGCCCTAAAAGAAGAGCCATAGAGGCCAGGATCTACCACAGTAAATCAGGCCCAAGGTGCAGACTGTCCAAAGATGCCTCTGAGATAATCCAGCACATAGTGGCAGGAGAAGGTTCTGTGGGACTTCAACTTCCAGACTGACAAACAGCTCCTGGCTAACCAACCAGACATAGTGGTTGTGGACACAGTGCAGAAGAAGGTAGTGATAATAGATGTGGCTATACCAGCTGGCATCAACATCAGAAAGAAGGAATGTAAAAGGTTGAAAAGTACCAAGGGTTGAAAGAACAGCTGGAACCGATGTGGAAGGTCAAAGCGAGCGTGATCCCTGTGGTAGGAGGAGCAATCGGTGCAGTGACCCCAAAACTGGGAGAGTGGGTCCAACAGATCCCAGGGACAACATCTGATGCCTCAGTCCAGAAGAGCACAGTCCTAGGAACAGCTAAGATACTGCACAGAATCCTCAAACTCCCAGGCATTGTAAGATTGCATTAGCCTGCATTTTGAAGACCAAAGCCTCATATCCACAGGCTGACTGCAATTGAGATCCTGCTTACTGATTACCCAGTCTTAATGTTCTCTCCTGCCCCTTTTTCTTCCTTCTCCTCCCTCCTCCTGCAGGTCATTAAACATGGATTGTGAGAACCAGGAGAAGGATAAAGATGGTAACCCCACGCCAGGGTCTTTCAATAATGGCAGCACAAACAACAGTGAGTGTTACTCCCATGGCCTGTCTTGAAATTTACTAAACATCTTTTCAGTCATCTATTTTGGTTTATACGTATTTTAAAGCTGAGAACATCTAAAATTGAACATTTTTCTTTTCTTGCAGGTATTCAGACTATAGACTCCACACAGGCACTGTTCCTGCCCATAGGAGCCTCTGTGTCTCTGCTAGTCATGTTCTTCTTCTTTGACTCAGTACAGGTGGTCTTCACTATCTGCACTGCAGGTAACCGTCACTCTTAAACATTACATAACATTATTAAGTTAGATTTAATGATTTATTTTAAGGCTTCAACATGTTTTCTCACTGTAATTCTTTGTTCTTGACCTCAGTTCTTGCAACAATTGCATTTGCATTCCTCTTGTTGCCAATGTGCCAGTATCTGACCAGACCATGCTCCCCACAGAACAAGTAAGGCAGTCACGGATTCATTGTGTGTTTTAAATCTGCTACATACTCTTCTGTGTGTCTTCTAATAAATATTGACTGTGCACATTTTTTTAATTATGGTCAAATGTCAATAAAATGTAGATTTCGCTCTTTTTCTTTCAAACTGATTCAGTGATGCTATATTAGAGTGCACAGCATGCCCACCAGAGGCCAAAAACAATCCAACTCTCCTTTTAAAATCACTCCCAACTTGCGGCTGGAAACAGAAAGTAAACCACAGACATCTGCAGAAAAAAATGGTGTTAAATTCATCAGACGTGACTAGCCAAAACATATTTATCAACTTGTTTTGCTCATGATGAAACTGAAAAGAAAACAAGATTGAACCAATGCCCATATATACTGTCTGTGATTAAATTAACATACCGTATTTTATGGACTATAAATCGCTCCGTAGTACAAGTCGCACCAGCCATAAAATGGCATATATTAAAAAAACATATATAAGTCGCACTGGAGTATAAGTCGCATTTTGGGGGGAAATTTATGTTGTGAAGCAGAGATAATTAGGGGGCAATTGATTGTTTATCCAGTGGGTGCCGCTGTGTGATCATTGTGGCCGGCAAGAAGATTTACTGAAGAAGAGTGAAGTTTCCGCGCATGCGCGAGTTGTCGTTCTCCCCGGGACTGGAAGGAAAGTATTGTTTTTGTCTCTCGATAAAAAGTGAAACTCAACATCTGCGTTTGTGGTCCTTTGTTTTGACAAGTTACCACAATTTATTTGATAAAATCCAACACCAAGAACAGACATGTAATTTAAAATTTAAATGACAAACAATTTAAAATAAAAAAAGAATAGAGGCAATAGCAGGCTGAAAGGTATGCTGACGTTACATGACACAACTGAGAACGTGCCTGGTACGTTAACATAACATATTAAGAGTTATTCCAATAACTATAGCATCAATAACATGCTAAGAAGTTTACCAAAACCATCTGTCACTCAAAATACCTGGTAACTAAAATCCAACGAAATGTTGAAATTATCAACACAAGCCTAGAGCGCCCTCTTGCGATTTAGTGTGAAACTAACATGTGAAATGATATACCGGTATTTATGTGTTAATAATTTCACACATAAGTCGCTCCAGAGTATAAGTCGCACCCCTGGCCAAACTATTAAAAAAACGTGACTTATAGTCCGGTACATTTTTCAGGACAAAAAAAGACGAGATGAAATAGCAGACAAAATTAACAATACAGCAAAGTCTACTTTTTGCCTTGTATTTCCTATGGGCAATACGTACTAAACCTTAAGAAGACCAATTGATTATTGAACACACAGCATTGTAGGCTAAACAACATCATATACTAAATACCATCATATACCCCATTGGAATGTGAGGATGGTATTAAAAAGAGATGACACCCAAGCCTAGCTAAAGTTTATGCACTTTTAAATATAATAAATGGGTCAGACTTAGTTTTTTGTAATTGTTAAATGTGTCCAACACATTCAGTCTCATCTATATTTCCTCCATTGAAGCCAGAACTCCTGCAGCTGTCTGCTGTTTTCAGTACTTGAACAACGATTCCAAGGAGCAAAAACCATTTGGCTCAGGTGTCTACAATGAAGCCACGATAGTAAAGCACATTGAATCAGTGACAACACAACCAACCTTCTCAAAAAACAATATGAATATCCTCCTCTCTAGTTTCAAATTACAAGCCTCCTATCCAGTTTCATTAACCCTTTGTGTGCTTTAAAGAGCCAGAAATAAACCCCCAATCCAACCCAAGTCTCCTTTCTTGGACATGCTCAACAAATAAAAGCTGCACAGGCTATATCTTTGCATCTTCATTATCAGCATAATTGCACATTGTTGAGTAATATTGTGGTTTAAGTGTTAAAATATTCTGTATAGCAACCAATACATGATTGCTTGTATGTGCCACTGTTTTCTCTTGATTATTCCGTGCAATGTTAGTCATCGTTCTCTCTCCCATGTCCTATTGCAGGATTTCGTTTGGCTGCTGTGGGCGGTTCACTTTGGCCGAGCTCCTGTCCTTCTCCCTCTCCGTTATGTTGGTGCTCATCTGGGTGCTGACTGGGCACTGGCTTCTCATGGATGGTGCGTCATGTCTATTGTGTTTGTAGCAAGGTTTTTCCTTCACCAAAGTTCAGGAGACATCAAAAAACTCTTCAAATTGTAGGATGGTTTGTCAAAGGGTTGCAAAGGGGTGGAAGATTCCCGGTAAATTTCCAGAAACTTTCCATGCGAAGTTAAGCTGGCACTTTGCACTTTGCAATATGCTGCTGCATTTTTTTGTCTTTGTGTATGTCTTTCTACAATATTCACACATATACAAAGACTTTCAACATTAGCTTGTGAGAAATTCTTACGCACATCAGACTGTGAACTTGGCATTTTTCTGTATAATAAAATAACAAAAAAGCTTGTAAAAACACCAATACAATGACTTGAATAAAATATATTAGTATAGTATAGTTGGCACATAACTTATTAGTGATATACTCAATTCAATTTTATTTAAAGCCCAACATCACAACACAGTTGCCTCACTAGGCTTCAAAAATTCAGTCAGTGACCCTGGCATCCCCCGTCCTTAGACCCTCCTTCGCGGCAAGGAAAAACTCCAAAACCCAGTGGGAAAAAGGAGAAACCTCAGGGAGGACCACAGTAAAGGAGAGATCCACTCCCATGGACGGACAGGCTATAGAAAACCAGGACTGACTGAGGGAGAGAGAGAAAGAGAGAGAGAGAGAGAGAGAGGCGAGAGAGAGAGGGAGAGAAAGACAGAGAGGGAGAGAGAGAGAAAGCAAGAGAGAGGTAGAGAGAGAGAGGAGTCTCCCAGCAGTCTAATCCTATGGCAGCAAAACTAAGGGATGACCAGAGCCAGCCCTAGCTATAAGCTTTAAGTCTTGAGTCTACTCTTAAAGGTGATAACCGTGTCTGCTTCCCGAACCCAGAGTGGTAGTTTGTTCCACAGAAGAGGAGCTTGATAGCTGAAAGCTCTGGCTCCCATTCTACTTTTGGAGACAATAGGAACCACAAGGACCCCAGCATCCTGAGAGCGCAGTGTTCTAGAGGGATAGTAAGGTGTTATGAGCTCTTTTATGTATAATGGTGCCTGACCATGAAGAGTTTTAAATGTAAGGAGGAGAATCTTAAATTCGATTCTAAATTTAATGGGTAGCCAATGTAAGGAGGCTAAAATGGGAGAGATGTGATCTCTAATCTTGGTTCCTGTCAGAACTTGTGCAGCAGCATTCTGAATTAGCTGCAGAGTCCTAAGAGACTTGTTGGAGCAGCCTGATAGCAAAGAGTTACAATAGTCCACCCTGGAAGTAACAAATGCGTGGACTAGTTTTTCTGCATCCGCTTCAGAGACAATGCTTCTGATTTTGGTGATATTACGTAAGTGGAAGAATGCAGTCCTCGAAATTTGTTTTATGTGGGCATTAAAGGACAGATCCTGATCAAAAACAACTCCAAGATTCTTTACAGTGGAGCTGGAGGCCAGAGTGATCCCATCTAAAGTAACTAATTCTCTAGAAAGAGAGTTTCTAAGGTGTTTGGGTTCAATTACAAGAACTTGAGTTTTGTCTGAATTTAACATCAAAAAGTTGTAGGTCATCCAATTTTTTATGTCCTTAAGGCATGTTTGAAGTTTAGTTAGCTGGTTGGTTTCATCAGGTTTGATTGATAAATATAATTGGGTGTCGTCAGCATAACTGTGAAAGTTAATGGAGTGATTCCTAATAATGTTCCCTAAAGGAAGCATATATAAACTAAATAGAAGTGGTCCGAGTGCAGAACCTTGTGGGACTCCATGGCAATCTTTGGTATGCGTGGAGGATTCATCGTTGACTTGAACGAATTGAGATCGATCTAAAAAATATGCCTTAAGCCAGCTTAGGGCGGTTCCTTTGATGCCAATTTGATGTTCCAGTCTCTGTAAGAGAATTTGATGGTCAATGGTGTCAATGCAGCACTAAGATCTAACAGGACAAATACAGAGATAAGTCCTTTATCTGATGCCATTAGCAGGTCATTAGTAACTTTGACTAATGCAGTCTCTGTGCTATGATGCACTCTAAATCCTGATTGAAAATCCTCAAATAGACTATTGTTATGGAGAAAGTCACATAGTTGATTGGCTACAACTTTCTCAAGTATTTTAGACAGAAAGGGGAGGTTTGATATCGGTCTGTAGTTGGCTAAGGCCTCTGGGTCTAGTGTGGGCTTTTTAAGAAGAGGTTTAATTACAGCTACCTTAAAGGACTGAGGAACATAACCTGATAATAAAGATAGATTAATCATATCCACTAAAGAACGACTAACTAGAGGTAACACCTCCTTGAGCAGCCTGGATGGGATGGGGTCTAAAAGACAGGTTGACGGCTTAGCTGCAGAAATGACTAAAGTTAATTGATGAAGGTCGATGGGAGTAAAAAAGTCTAAATACATATTAGGATTTACAGCTGTTTCCAAACTTGCTGTATCACTATACGGATCAATACCTGTTGAGGGTAGGAGATGGTGGATTTTGTCTCTAATGGTTATGATTTTGTCATTAAAGAAGCTCATTCATATACTCTATGAATATACATTTTATTTAATATTTTGCAAGTTAAACATTAATACCATTATAGATTAAATATATTTACCCCATAATATTATCAAAATTTACTTGAATTTATATAGTCTGCGGGATTATATATGTGGCTTTAATAGTGTTGTTCTTTGAGACTGAGGAGTGTACTTGTAAATTTAAAAGATTTAAAAACTTAAATCTGGTTGTTTCAGCCAATGTTATGCTACAATATATTCAACTATATTTTAGTTTCTTTTAGTTCCTTCCTCCTTTAGTTTTAACATCTATTGTAAAATTTTGGATTCATTCCCTTTTATTCCCATATATTTCTGTTAATTCCCATGGAAAGTTTCCAACTTTGAAAATTCCCTGAATTTTGCAACCCTATTTGTCAATAATCATGAAGTAGAACACTCTTAGTGAATCCATGTCTGTGGGATAAAGTGCAACGAGTAGGACAACACAATCTTCTGTAAAGGTGAGAGTCTGTAAAATCCTCTGACAAAGAAGCAACATGACATGACGCCTATAATCTTAGAGGTTAGAGGAGAGGGAAAGAATTTAGCAACACTCTTTTCAGGCTTTTGCTGCAGCACATTGCATGTTAACAAAGGGAAAAACACTCACATTGTTGCTGTGCTCCTGTGGTATTTAAGCTAACTGCATTTCGTCAACGCCGGTGTCTTTGTTAGTGAAATACTGACAAAGCAAGAGGAAAGTGTGTGGGTGTGTTTTATTTCATCCAGTTGACTTCAATAATATGAAACCTACAGCTAGGTCCAGAAATACTTGGACAGTGACACACTTTTGGCTTTGTACACCACCACAATGGATTTGAAATGGAACAATCAAGATGTAATTGAAGTGCAGCTTTTCATTGTTAATTTCAGGGGTTGAGCAACAATATCATAAAAGAAAACATTTAGGAATTAGGGTTTTTGTCTATTCTGTGAAGCACAGTCCAATTCAATTTTGTTATGTAGTTGTCAGTCAATTTGTTATTGTTACAGAGCAAATATAGTTAGAATAAAAAATCTAATACTGTGTTTTACTACAGATAAAATACCAAGCTGACCCAAATCAAGAAAAAAAAATGAATTGAAGCTAAATTATCTGCAATGCAAAGTTCAATGATTACGATGAACAATTTTAAAGATCAATTATTTGTCCATAAAATCATAGAAATCACACAGAGGATCATTTCAGAACATATACATTCATATATTCTGTAAGATATTTAAAAAGATTTAAAGAGATTTTTAAAGGACTCAATTAAATAATCACATAAACAGCTCATATCTAAATTAAATATCAAAATAGTGGTTAGTTGCAGCCCTAATACTGATATTGTATTGAACTCTTTTCTTATAGTATTGATGATGTGGATATTGACGATATATATTGATGCTGTAATAGTAACATTGTGTTTTATTAAAGATAAAAAAAAATATTTAGTGTTGTAGTTGAGGTTTTCTCATGTAATATATGAATAAAACTTAATGCTGCCAACATATCAGGAGGTTTTGGATTTTAACAAGTTAAAAAGTGAACATATCAGAGCTGCCTGCTTCGTTAGCCAGAAAAAAGCAAACCATCTGGAAAACTAAAAAATAAACAGACCCTAATAACAATAATTGTGTCCAGACCTTTGAATCCACTCATTCCAACAAGTCATGTTGACTTTATTCTGCCTGATAGGTGGTGCTGGCAGGTGCACTATATCATATATCTTTTTCAGACCGCAGGTGTATCAGGAGCAGAGAAGGAACTGTGGCAGGCAGTGCATGAATATTAAACCACTGCAAAAAGCACAGCTCACCATGGAAACATCTACAAGTACTGAGAGCAGCATCTGTAATCTTTAAAGTAAATCTGCAAGAAAACACTCAACAAAATCACTGAATCAACAGGGGTGGATTCAGAATTTTAGGGCCCATGGGTACCTTTGCCTTGCTTTTTTAGTTTTTCTTTAACTGGGAATGTTGCTTGTTTTTCTTCAGTAAAACTCAAAGTATTTCTGAGGAGAGTGGAAAAAGAGGTATTCTGAGCACAGGATGGTAGTGAAAAAGGTTTCAGCTTTAGGTGATGTCCACGGGTCCAGACTTATTTCTGTCATTGTCGGCAAAGCATTCTGTATTCAAAATAAACATTTGATTCATGATTGTGTTAATTTATCCAATTACTTTTGAGCCCCTGAATTGAGACTGTTTAAAAAAGGTTACAATACCTAAACCCTCTTGAATATTCCATGAATCAGATTTTGAATCAATTGTCAGAATTGGATGTGAATACACTTAAATTAAGGCTGGTAGTCTGCACATTCATAATATAACTAACTTGAATATGTAACGGGTAATCACCTGCAAGGTATGTGTTAAAAACGGTTTTGATGCACAACATGGAGGCATAGAACCTGGTTGCCACAGTGAAGAAGGAATGGAGCAGCAAAAAGCTCAACAGCAGCAGAAAAATAAACAGTTTGACACTGGCAGGGAAATGTGGCAATTTCAGTTGGAACTCCACCCATATAACAGCTGTGCTGCTCATCCCGCAAATCCATTTTCCTTACAAATGCAACAAGTGAACAATGCTAATAAGTGGTCAAACACTAATTTCCAAACTTTTTTTGACAATTGTATACAAATCTAATTGTATTACTGGGACAAATGTAGTGATCCTGCATCAAAAAATGAAAGAACACTTGTGTAGATGAAGCTAGTTGCAGCTGTATTAACCTGAGAATTGATTTAGAATTGAAGAAAATTGTGGTGGTAAAATTCATGAAGGACCTTGTTAAAATAGATGGAACACTATCCACAGTACTTTTATTTTATTATGATAAACGTACTGTTTAGTCTGACATGCTACCTAATTTAATCTCAATGCCATCTTGTGTCTTATCAGGTCATACCTTATGCACAAGTAGTACACGGATAGGGACATTTCTTCATATTAGTCTATTAATTAGCCCTGTGTGCACAGCTATTATTGTTTATTAAATAAACTTGATAAAATCGGTTCTGTTGTTGCCATTTCTGCTGAAGTCTGCTCAAATGTGGGAGTTGTTTTTAAACTATCATGCATTTTTGTTTTTGTTCTGTCTCCATACAGCTTTAGCCATGGGCCTGTGTGTCGCCATGATAGCCTTTGTGCGGCTTCCCAGTCTGAAGGTGTCTTGCCTGCTGTTGTCAGGATTGCTCATTTATGATGTGTTCTGGGTAAGAAATGTCATCGTAAATTACACACATTACACACAGACATGTGTTATGAAAAAACACCCACTAATCATATCCCTCTGCTCTTGAAAGCCTTTACATGTGTTTACAACACCCATGCACAGGTACCTCCATGAGAGATTATGTTATTTGCTCTGAGGAAGTGATTCATTTTACATTTTTACAGCAGCAGCTTGTTTGGAGGGTGGTGAATAGTCATCGCTGATAACTGCCATTGCCACAGTGGTTGAATAAATAAAATAAGAACTGACTACAGATTAAAATTGGATCTAACCAGTTTAAATGCCAAAAAGGAAGTGAGCATGCTTGAAGGAAATTTGGGTGTTTCCCTGTCCCTGAACTCACGTTTTTTTGTTTTTGTTTTTAAACATGTAGTTAGTTGTCTTTTTCTGCCACTGGTGGATAAAGCTGCAGTTTATTAGAAAACATAAAAGCACTTTAAAACAAAAGTGTCACCACAGTCACGGGCCACCTGTATCTCATGAATGCTTCAACACTATCAGATGGGTTACATTGTTGTCTTCTACAGAAAATGTTTTACTCCATATTCAAGCAAAAAAAAAGTGCAGATTTCTCTGAGGTTTTCCTTTCACGAAGAAATATCACCTATCATGTTAAAAAAAAAACTAGAAAACAAACCACAAGATACTATTAATCCACGAAGAAAAGAGTCTTCATCCTTGAAAGTGAAATTCTTCCATTAAAGTAGGACATGATTCATACATTTGTATATCTTGATTATCAGTCATATACACTCTATCTTGTCAGGCTCTCGTTTTTCATACTTTTTTCATACTGAGCTCCTCATCCTCTGTGACAGCAGTAATTCTTGCTTGCTTGACAGATGATTTATTTTCACTCGTCATGAATTTATTTCCCCCTGTGGCAGGAAGGCATGTTACACGAGCTGCTCGAAAACTTCTGAGTTAAACTGAGCTGATTAAACATTTCTGGGGTTGAACAACTCTTAAATACGTGCTCTAAATGGATTAACTACACTTTCTAGCCATTTATTTAATGGTCCTACACACCTTATTGTCTCCTTCCAAACATGATCTCTCAATCTTAATATATTGTCTTATATTTTGGCAAAAATGGGTCATTTTCTGTTGTTGCTCTCATCTACAATATATTGGGTGCCTTCTAACCTGCTAAAACACTTTTTTTTGCCTTCCACGTTCTTTCCCACCTGACCATTTATAATCACAATAAAACTAACACACAAACATTGGATGAAATATTTGTTGGGAGGCCGTGCTTTGAGAACATAAGTTGTTTGAAGCAGTGTATATGTTTACTGTGAAATTGAGAATTAGGTAAATTATTTATATGCCAATGTTTTTACAGCTTCTCAGTGAGGGTTTTCCAGATTTTCTTCATATGATTTCATTTATTTATTTTGCACAAATTAAAAAATTACAGCAATAATTAAAAATACATATAATGTGTGTGGTGCAAATAGCGACAAGAAACCCCAAGAGGCTTATACATGGTCTCTTTTAAAAAAAAATGAACAAGATTAATCTCAATGCAAAAAACATGAAAACACCATAAAGATGTAAAGATAAGTAGACAAATTGACATTTTTGTGAATGTTGATCATGTGTGTAAGCTGTATGTAATGTAGGACCACAACTAACGATTATTTTGATAGTCAGTTATCTATTGATCATTGAAAAGATTAATTGATCAGTTGTTTGGTTCATAAAATTAGTGTAAAATGTTGATCACTGTTTCCAAAAGCTAAAGATTAAACCTCGTCTTTTTTTTTGTCCAAACCAACAGTCCACACATTATAGAAGACTAAAGAAAAAACAGAATATAATTATATTTGAGAAGCTGAACAGACATTGTCTTCTTTAAAATCACTCAAATCAATTATCGAAATAGTTAGCGATTAATGTAATAGTTGGTAACTAATCAATTAATCGTCTAATCGTTGCAGCTCTAATGTAATGTAGTGAAATCAGACTATTATGATGGCTTTTTATATGGTAAATTTAACTACTCATTCATTGAATTTTAAATAGTCATGTCTTAGAGCAATTAGAGCCAGCTAACTTGTCCTTGTATTTCCATCCAGGTGTTCTTTTCAGCCTACATCTTCAATAGTAATGTGATGGTCAAAGTTGCCACTCAACCTGCTGAAAATCCCATAGATGTTTTGTCCAGGAAGCTCCACCTGGGGCCAGGGATGGGTCGTGATGTCCCCCGCCTGTCCTTACCTGGTAAACTGGTCTTTCCCAGGTAAGGTGTGTGCGTGCGCGTGTGCGTGCCTGTTTCCTGTGTGTTTGTGCTGTGAAACCTGAGCTTTTACTTCCTTCCTTCCTTACATCATCGAAGCTGCTGACTTCATCACTGTCTGCTCTTGTTTTTGTTTTTTTTATTTTTATGATCCCCTGACTTTTTATCTAATGTAACAGAATTCTGTTTGTTCATCTTCTAAATATTTGTAAAAAACCCTAAATACATCTAAAGATTTTCATTAAATATTTGACTCTTCTCCTAAGTTTGATTTGAACTTAACAAGATATGTTTGTGGTTTTAAGAATCACAAATGATCTCACAATAGTTTTACATCTCCTCTCTCAACTCTGCAAAAGCTGAAATCCTGTCAGATGAAAATGTCTTGTTTTGGTACAATTTGTCCAATATTGACTAAAATTATCTTATTCCACTGGCAGATATTTCATTTTTTAGTCAATTATCTGCCAGTGGAATAAGAGTATTCTATTTAATATTGAACAAAAACAAGATATCTTCATCTGATAAGATTTCAGTTTTCGCAATGAAGCCTCTCTCTGAAGCTCAAGAAAGACCATGTTATTTTGTGTCTGTCAGTAATATTAATGAGCCTCTCCTCTGGCTGATTTAAATGGCTTTGAAACAGGGGGTGACTGTATAGTTGTGACATCACAACTGCACAGAAATCCTTTTCTGTTTTTCAGGCACACTTTTACATGTACATTGCTCTGTCGGTTGATAATGCTATATCACAATGATCATATTTAGGCGTCTTTTTAATGAGGGTTTCTCTGCAGCAGAATCCCTGAAACAGGTAGCAGAAATACAGAATGGCCATAAATGACAGAAAAGCACAGCAGAGACTTTCACGTAACTTAAATGGAAAAAATACATACAAACTAGGTAAATAAGACAAATGTACAGTTGTGTTCAAAATAATAGCAGTCCAACATGAATAACCTGTTTTTGGTAGAAATTATATTACTGCATGGCAAATAATTTACCAGTTGCTGTAGTAGGGTCATAGAAAACCAACAGAGCCTACATTCATGATATGTATGCTCCTGAGTCTGTGTAATTGAATAATGAATTGAAGGGACGTGTTCAAAAAAATAGCAGTGTGGAGTTCAATTAGGTGAAGTCATTCAATCTGTGAAAAAAACAGGTGTCAATCAGGTGGCCCTTATTTAAGGATGAAGCCAGCACATGTTGCTCGTGCATTTCTCTCTGAAAACCTGAGAAAAATGGGTCATTCCAGACATTGTTCAGAAGAAAAACGTACTTTAATTAAAATGTTGATTAATGAAGGGAAAGCGTATAAAGAAGTGCAGAAAATGATCGGCTGCTCGGCTAAAATGATCTCCAATGCTTTAAAATGGAAAGCAAAACCAGAGAGACGTGGAAGAAAACGGAAGACTACCATTCGAATGGATGAAGAATAGCCAGAATGGTGAAAACTCAGCCAATGATCAGCTCCAGGATGATCAAAGACAGTCTGAAGTTACCTGTGAGTACTGTGACAATTAGAAGACGCCTGTGTGAAGCTAATCTATCAGCAAGAAGCCCCCGCAAAGTCCCACCGTTAAGAAAAAGACATGTGCTGAAGAGGATACAATTTGCCAAAGAACACATTGGCTGGCCAAAAGAGAAATGGAGAAACATTTTGTGGACGGATGAGAGTACGATTGTTCTCTTTGGGTCTAAGGGCCGCAGACAGTTTGTCAGACGACCCCCAAACACTGAATTCATGCCACAGTACACTCTGAAGACAGTAGCATCATGATATGGGGATGTTTCTCTTACTATGGTGTCAGGCCTATTTATCGCATACCAGGGATCATGGATCATGGACATGACCTCTTCAAAATACTTGAAGAGGTCATGTTGCCTTATGCTGAAGAGGAAATGCCCTTGAAATGGGTGTTTCAACAAGACAACGACCCCAAACACACCAGTAAGCGAGCAGCTTCTTGGTTCCAGACCAACAAAATTAAAGTCATGGAGTGGCCAGCCCAATCCCCGGACCTTAATCCGATAGAAAACTTGTGGGGTGACATTAAAAATGCTGTTTCTGAGGCAAAACCAAGAAATGCAGAGGAATTATGGAACGTTGTCAAATCATCCTGGGCTGGAATACCTGTTAACAGATGCCAGAAGTTGGTCAACTCCATGCAACACAGATGTGAAGCGGTTCTCAAAAACAGTGGCTATACAACTAAATATTAGTTTAGTGATTCACAGGAATGCTGAATCCTGGCACTGCTATTTTTTTGAACAGCCCAATGTTAATTTTTCTTCATTTTCTGTAAAGTAATTAAATAATTTCTGCTTTTTTCTTCATGTTTTGATTTAGAATATAATGTGCAGTGTTCCCAATGCATGGAAATAAAAAACACTATAAGGATTTTGGGCTTTACTCAATTTTTTAAACAGACTGCTATTATTTTGAACACAACTGTATAATAGAGCCTCTGTTTTATTTTGTTATGTATGGTCATGCTTTTGTCTCTTTTTCTCATGCTTTTTTCTGTTTCAGTGAGGGGTGGGGTGGACTTAAACATGGTCACTGCATCACTAGACTATAGAACACTTGCATGTCTTATAATCAAAAAGGAATTTCTTTCTACAATATGCAACCTTTAATCTCACGTCAACGACGGTCTGTGTGATTGTGGCTTTGACTATCAGATTTTTTTGCTAGATATTCAAAGCATCATTATCATTAAAAGTTAGAATCCCACTGCATATTACAGCACTATCATGGCAGCAGCGCTTTATTTACAGTATAAAGCTCTGTATCACAGCTCCTCCCCATGTTGCTTCCCCGCGCTTTTGTTACAGTTCAAAGCTCCGTTGTCTCATATCTTCCTGCACCGATCGTGCAGCCGACATAACAAAAGTATTGTAACGTCTCTCAAAACCACACACTAATCTTTGTAAGAAAAGTTCATGAGTGCTGCTGATTTTTCTTCTTTCAGAGGAGAACAACACTCACTTAGTTGCAGCATCTTACTCCAAGACACATTCACAGACCCTCAAGAAATCCCAGCACTATCACCTAACAGGTGATATCTAACAGGCGAATCTGGGCCTAATCTCATTTATTTATGAACACAAATTACATGCCCAGGTTGTTACAATATACAGTATAAAAGTATGAAGGAATTTTGATATCTGGGTCTTAAAATTTGCAGTATACAATATATTTTTGCAGTATGCAAAATTTCCCTGCTTTGTTTGCTGTAGTACATCATATAAACAATGTCCAAACTACTACAGGTGAGGTTTTAGTAAGAAAACTAAGGTTTTATATGGATTTAGTACACATTTAATGCCTTTTTAAATATTCACTAAAATCAATTAGTAGACTTTTTATCATTCTATTTGCTGATTACATCATATTCACAATGGCCTAACTGCTACAGGCAAGGTTTTGGAGAAAAAATATTCTATATGGACCTAGTAAGCATTTAATACAAATATAAATGAGCAAATAAAAAAATATTTTTTCTTTGCTGGTAGGTCATGCAATAGGTAATACGTTTTATATAAAAAGACTTGAAATTAACTTGAAGAAATCTGGAACCCTGCCTAGGTTTGCTTATTTCTGTGTTTTCCCGCTCCCTGCAGTTCCACAGGAAGTCATTTCTCAATGCTGGGAATAGGAGACATTGTGATGCCGGGGCTACTCTTATGCTTTGTCCTGCGATATGACAACTACAAGAAGCAAGCGAATGGGGAGGTTCCGGGACCAAACATATCTGGACGCATGCAGCGCGTCTCCTATTTCCACTGCACTCTCATCGGATACTTTGTGGGTAAGAAGGCAATCGATGAGCGTATAAATGTTAAAGGTCAAGATGTGTTTGTAGATATTTAAAATATTTTCTAAACTAGGGAAGGAACTTGATTTAAAAAAAAAAAAAAAACAATCTAAATAATTACAGGTTTTGTAATTAATTAATCGCAACAAATCACAATATTTGTCACAAAAGCAACTTTTATTCTATGTGAATAAATTTTATTCGCTATCTGTACCACATTTTCTAAACCCTTATCTTCAGACACTCATGGTGGTCTATGGTCCTGGGAAATTCATCAGTTTCCAATGTTGACTTACTAATTTTCTTCCTGATGAAGCCAGTCATTTGTTCAAGTTTGGGCGGCTTGTTTAGACTCTAACCAGAACCCAGAGTTTCTGTGCTCACTGTGCATTGTGACATGTTTTGCATTTAAATGGTATGGTGGTGCTTCTATGATATGCAAACTCTTTTCTGCACAGTTGGCAATAAACAATGCCGTTGCTAACACCGTTGCCGTTTTTTTTTGTTTTTTTTTTTAAACATAAATTTACTGTCCAGCAGAGCGTTTCATCGATGTGTGCATCAGTATAATCAGGGTGAACTGGCAAAACTGGTGACTGACAAACATTCTCCGTTCTTTGACGTTGAATGTTTTTAATATTTTTTGGTTCTAACATTAAACTTGGCTGATGTTTTTCTCCAGGTCTGCTAACCGCCACTGTGGCATCCAGGATCCATCGTGCTGCTCAGCCAGCTCTGCTGTACCTGGTGCCCTTCACCCTGCTGCCTCTGCTCACTATGGCCTACCTGAAGGTATGTGGACACCAACACTCCTTTATTTTCAAGAGATGAAAGTTAATCTGAGGCCATTTTCCAGAATTCAGTAGTTTTCCTTGGATTCTATAATTGTTTATTTTTAATTACATTTTGTTCCCACCAATACAGCTGATCTAATTATTGATTCAAATGATCTAATTCAATTATTAGCTATACCAATGGGAACTTATTCCTTAGTGCAGAAAATGTTTGCTCTTGATTTATTCTTTGTTTTTGATCCATCAGTTGTATCTATCAATTAATATTTGTTGGACCCACGGCTTATGTAGAATAGAATAATGAATAGAATAGAGGTACATGGTAATAAATAAAAAAAAGTATTGCATATTAAGGCACGCACTAAAGAGGAATGTACTAGTGCAGACATTCTCAAACTTTTTCACATCAAGGACCCTTAAAGTCACAAAAAACTAGACCACAGACTCCATCTGATATTTGCTTTAAGAACAAATAAACAAATGACCCAGTACATAAATGAATGAACCAGTAAATGAATATGCCAGTAAATGTCCATATTTATTTCATTTTACTTTTAATTAATTCATGCAAAAATGTATTTGTGTATTATTTCCCATTATTTTGAATTTTCAATTTTATTCATTAACTTATTAAATGTATCGTATTTGTAAATATATTTATTTATGTATTCGTTCTCCCATTCCTTTTCACCTGAATATATAAAATGGTAAAAGTAAAATTTGAAATCAAATAAATTCATGTGTAATTATTATTAAATATTATCTAAATTAAAGAAATATATTTAATTAAATTATGGCAATGAAAATAAAGCATTATCCTTATTTCTTGAGACCCTCTGATACCTCTTCAAGGACCTCTGAGAACCACTTTTGTCTTTGTAGTGACTAAAAAAGTCCTGGAAAATAATTTCAGGTTAGGAATGCGAAGCCTGCAACATTTTTCAGAGAGAATTCTTTTTTTTTTTGTGGTCGACAGGGGGATTTAAGACGCATGTGGTCCGAGCCCTTCCACGCCAAGACCAGCAGTTCCCGCTTCCTGGAGGTATGATGCACCCTGGGAATGACTGACCAGCACGGGGAGGACTACGGATCCTTACCCTTTATTACTAGAGGGAAGGAGAGAGGGCGCACTCACAGTGAGGCCACGTCGTCATCACTCGTTCATGCTTTCCGCCAATCTTCTGTTAAAAAAACATTAGAAGGACACCAATGTGTGGATCACAACGCCCCAACACGACTCATCTTTGGTCCCCTACATCCTTCCTGTTTCATCTCTGCTTCCTCTTTTCTGTTTATTTTCTCCTTCATTATAGCACATCCTGCCTGTGCTGCTGTTGTTCCATATCCCCTCTTTCCCCCCCCCCTTCCCTTTCACATTTACTTTAGCTCTCTTCTATAGTTAGTCTCATTTGTCCCCCACCCCTCCTCTTCTTATGGCCCTTTCTATTTCATCAGGCCTCCCCCCTGCCTTTTCCTTCTTTTTCTGCATCTTAATTTCCTCTCGCAGCTCTAATATCCTCTTGCATCTGTTTTTTCATTGACTCGGATGAACTTGAGAGCCAGGCCCCCCCCTTTTTTTTGTGGACTTACGGTTGTGAGACATGGCTGGGGTTTATATATATTTTTTTAGCATTGTTGTGGTCATTATTAATATTATTATTACGGAACGAGTTATACAAAACCGAGAAGAGGTGGAGTCTTGCACAGGCACGGGACGGTGCTCAGGAGCGACAGCAACATAGAAAAGTCTTCCCCTTCCATCCGTTTCTGCTCTCCGCTTTCTTCACCTGTCAATCATCCTGTCATTTTCTCCTCCAGCGTTCCTGCCCTCTTCCGACACTCCCTGCGAGCCCCCAACCACCTCCTCTTTGTTCATCTGCTGTCCCCATTCCCCACCCTCACAGATAACTATGTATTTTATTTAGAAAAAGTTTTATTCTTGGCATATACAGAAATGCATTATAAATTGTTAAGC